>OLKM01000929.1:27500-80000 GCA_900291075.1 Melanogrammus aeglefinus | reverse complement strand
ATGTTTATATTGTTTTATTTTAGTATCCCGTTTTATCTAGCTGTATAAATTGACCTATTTACTTACTTGAATTTTAAATGTATATTGCATAATGAATGTGTGTGTGTGTGTGTGTGTGTGTGTGTGTGTGTGTGTGTGTGTGTGTGTGTGTGTGTGTGTGTGTGTGTGTGTGTGTGTGTGTGTGTGTGTGTGTGTGTGTGTGTGTGTGTGTGTGTGTGTGTGTGAACAGGAGTGTGTACAGAGAGATGCTCTTCCTGACACTAGCTGCTATGGGGAAGGACCACGTTGGTAAGACAGAACTGTCTACTACCTTAAGTATTGTAATGGTGTCATTAAGATGTTAATATCAACCGTACTCTGTGTCTTATAGCTAAAGTACTGTAGTGGTATCATAAAGATGTTAACATCAACTGTACTGTGTGTCTGCTAGCTGAAGTACTGTAGTGGTATCATAAAGATGTTAACATTAACTGTACTCTGTGTGTCTGCTAGCTGAAGTACTGTAGTGGTATCATAAAGATGTTATCATTAACTGTACTCTGTTCTGCTAGCTGAAGTACTGTAGTGGTATCATAAAGATGTTATCATTAACTGTACTCTGTTCTGCTAGCTGAAGTACTGTAGTGGTATCATAAAGATGTTAACATTAACTGTACTCTGTGTGTCTGCTAGCTGAAGTACTGTAGTGGTATCATAAAGATGTTATCATTAACTTTACTCTGTGTGTCTGCTAGCTGAAGTACTGTCTGTAATGCTATGACGATAGTAACATTAACTGTACTCTGTGTTCTGCTAGCTGCATTCGATAAGAAGTACAAAGTGGCGTTCAACCGTCTGACCGGGACCCTGGGACGACAGGAGCTGAACCGACGGCGAGCCCAGCCCCCCAGTGCCAAGGCGGTAGACTGCAGACGGAGCTTCCACCCAACGCTCGAGTGCTGACCCCCCCCCCCCCCCCCCCCCCCCCTTAAAGGAACTAGCCTGGTCCCAGAGCTGTGCTGCCTTCATGCTTTGCCTCTCTGCTGCCCCCTATCAGAGTTAGGTGTAACTGTGCTTCGGCCCAGGTTGTCTTCCCCCCCTCTCTTTGCCCCTGGTGAGGCTCTCCCCACGGGGATGACTCTGGAAACCCCCTCCTTTACTGAGGGACACCCGAGTGGATCTAAACGGTTCTGGATTCTGTCGGTTGTGATACCAGCAGAACCGATAATAGAAACAGGCAAATACAGTAATCTATGCATCCAACGTGAGCGTTTTAACAGGTGGCCGGATTTGGAACCTCAATGTCAAGGAAATCACAGTGGAAACGGCCTGTTTTCATGGTTTCATGGACGTGAAAAGAAGTGGAAATTTGTCGTTTGTAGTTTAAATAATACAGTACCCTGCTGTTCCTTGCTCTGTTTACATCGTTCATGTTTTTTCCCGACCTTTTAAAAAAAAAAAGCCAACCAAAAATGCAGTTTGCTAATGTTCTTATATGTCCGCTGCTTCTCTCTGCTGTGTTGATTTAATATCGTTAACACAGAATGTTTACCTTCTACGAGAGAAAACCTTTTTCTGTTGACTAATATTGGCAGCCATTTTATGAGTACAGAAAACTATCCGCTCAAAATGGCAGGGAGTGCATTGGAGAGCAGCTCCGTCGAGTTTTACTTAATGAAACAACCGTTTTCCACGAACTGAGGGAAGAGGATAAAGAGGGACTAGTCTCCACAAAAACTAACTTAATGTACAGGTTCTAAGGGTTGATGGCTTTTACTTTGAAAACCCTTGTTGCTTCAGTTCATGCTAACTTAATCGCTTTGGATGAAGAGGATTTAAATAGTTTCACAGGGTATTGATGCGTTTTTACAAAATAACGTAAGAGGAGATCCTTATGTTTCAACATTGCGGTACACTTAAAAAAAAAGAAGAAAGAATAAAGGAGCTCGTCTAACTTTGAACTGACTTGTATTGTGAAGGAGTCATCCCACCCTCGTCAACTCTGTCTACCGTGTGTGTGTGTTCCTACCGGAGACTGCATGTTAACCTTGGTTTGCCTCTGGTGTCTGTAAGACACAGGGTCAGTTAGGAAAGACACAGAAAGACATTTTCTGTTGGTACCCTTATTTTGAAGCGTGACAGCAGCGTTTTACTTGGCATGGTGGTCACATCTTGTCCTCATTCACCACCCCTGTTCAGAGCACAAGTGCACCTGGGAGGTTAAAATTAGCAGCCTGTTTTACTGTACTCTGCTGAAGCAAGGAGTAACTAACGATGTAACTTTCTAGTAGCTACGAAAGTAACTTATTTGAACAGTAATAACAGAAGTAACTCTTATTTGAGTAATTCGTATTTGCATGGTTTGAAACAATAGTAACTGGAGTAAAGTTATCACCAGAAAAACAAGTAATTATATTGAAGATACACGGTTAGAGTAATAAATAACTACTGTAGTAACTTAAAGTCCCTAGTACCTACTGCAGTACTACTAAGTAGCCATACAGCGGAACAACAAATAGTTTATTCCACATCAGTGGCAGCCCAGAAACTCATCACACAAGACGAGAATCCCAGAGTCCCATCCATCCAACCGGTCCACAATCTGCCTCCAAATGCTTCAAGTTTGGGGAACCTTGTTCTTAATCCTGTCTGCCTATCCAGCCTTTAAAACAAGCCTCTTGGCATTTGCCACTTAGGACAAAAAGCTTGTTTTCATATAATTGTGAGGACTACCTCATTTTGCAGCCAGGTGTAAAGAAAGATATAATTTCCACCCATGTCTTGACACGTAACTTCAGCTACCCCCCACCCCCACAGGTCACGCTTTGTGTTATTTTTTTGTGATATAAAAAAAAGGACATACCCAAAATGAAGACTTTTATTTTGAAGTAGATATTTTTGGAGATTGAGAGTGTTTGTCGGACACATGCCTGCGGGCCTCGTGTTGTAGAAACTGGGAGCGTAAAGCACTTGGCCGTACTGTGAAGACTGGGAAGGCTGAAATGGCCGCTGTCTTCCCCCCCCCCCCCCCCGCCCAGAGAAACTCGTTAAGCCTAGTTCAGTGTTTGAAACGTCACTGTATATTTTAATGCACAAGGCTGCAAGAGAAAATAAGGGAATGTTTCCCCGGGTCACAGGTAGTGGAAAGCAGAAATGTGTATTTAAAAAGGTTATTGTGTTTGCTGTTGTAATTTATATCTGCCTGTGATTTCAGTTGTAATTGTTTTGTTTTTTATAAAAATATGCAAACAACTCATGATGTTATTTGTGTGTGTTTGTTCTCGTAATGTCAAACCCAGTGGGCATCCTTACCAGTTGCCCGAACCACCTCAAATGACTCATTTCTAAGCAAAGTACCAGCGGCTCTAATCCGAGCTCCTCACGGATGACTGAACTTCTCACCCTATCCCTAAGGGAGAAGCCAGCCACCCTCCTTAGAAAACTCATCTCGGCCGCTCGCCCATGATCTCGTCCTTTCGGTCATCCCCCATCCCTCATGACCATAGGTGAGGATAGGAACGAAGATTGACCGATAGATCGAGAGCTTTGCCTTGCGGCTCAGCTCTCTTTTCGTCACAACAGTGAGGTAAAGCGAACGTAATGCCGCCCCCGCTGCTCCAATTCTCCGGCCAATCTCACGCTCCATCGTACCCTCACTCGCGAACAAGACCCCCAGGTACTTGAACTCCTTCACTTGGGCTAAGGACTCATTTCCTACCCGGAGTAGGCAAACCACCAGTTTCCTGCTAAGAGTCATGGCCTCAGATTTACATCCCAGCCGCTTCACACTCGGCCGCCATCTGATCCAGTGAGTACTGAAGGTCACAGGCCGATGATGCCATCAGGACCACATCATCTGCCAAAGAGCAGTGATGAGATCCCTCAGACACACCCGAACTGCAACCCCTCCACCCACCACGACTACGCCTCGATATCCTGGCCAATGAATATCACAAACAGGATGGTGCACAAAGTGCAGCCTGGCAGAGGCCAACACCACCGGGAACGAGACTGACTGGCTGCCGAGAACCCGGACACAGCTCTCGCTTTGGGAGTACAAAGATTGGATGGCCCTGAGGAGCAGACCCCCCCCACCCCATACTCCCGCAGCACCTCCCACAGTTTCTCCCGGGGGACCCAGTCATATGCCTTCTCCAAATCCACAAGGCACATGTAGACTGGATGGGAATACTCCCAGGCCCCCTCCAGGATCCTTGCGAGAGTGAAGAGCTGGTCCATAGTTCCATGTCCGGGGCGGAAACTGATTTACGATCGGCCGAACCATCCTTTCCAGCACCTTGGAGAAGACTTTACCAGGGAGGCTGAGAAGTGTGATACCCCGGTAATTGGAACACACTCTCTGGTTCCCCTTTTTGAACAGGGGGACCACCGACCCAGTTTGCCAATCCTTTGGCACTGTACCAGACTCCCACGCAATGTTGAATAGGCGTGTCAACCAAGACAGCCCCTCAACACCCAGAGCTTTTAGCATTTCTGGCTGGATCTCATCAATCCCTGGGGCTTTGCCACTATGGAGATGTTTAACTACCTCAGTGACTTCCATTAGGGAAATTGACGACGAACCCCCATCAACCTCGAGCTCTGCTTCCATCATAGAGGGCGTGTTAGTCGGATGCAGGAGTTCCTCAAAGTTGTTTCCTTCAATGTTCGACTACCTCCCTCAGTTGAGGTCAACAGAGTCCCATCCTTACTGTACACAGCTTCGATGGTTCCCTGTTTCCTCCTCCTGAGGTGCCGGATGGTCTTCCAGAAACACTTTGGTGCCGACCGAAAGTCCTTCTACATGGCCTCTCCAAACTTCTCCCACACCGGCTGCTTAGCCTCCGACACGGCAGCGGCTGCAGCCCTTCGAGCCCGTCGGTACCCTGCAACTGCGTCAGAAGTCCTCACATCCCGAAAGGCCTCCTTCAGTTGGACGGCTTCCCTGACCACCGGTGTCCACCACGGTGTCCGAGGGTTACCGCCCCTTGAGGAACCTAAGACCCTGAGGCCCACAAACTCACCGCCGCAGATTCAGCAATGGAGGCATTTGAACACCGCCATCACCTCCGGCTCAATGGCCCCCAACCTCCACAGGAATACTAAGAAAAGCTCCGGCCAGAGGTGTGAGTTGAAGTTCTACGAGGACAGGGGCGCCTCTTCCAGATGTTCCCAATTCACCCGCACTACTCGTTTGGGCTTACCAGGTCTTGTCCAGAATCTTCCCCCATTCCCTGATCCAACTCAACCACCAGATGATGGTCGGTTTGACCAGTTCCGCCCTCTCTTCACCCGAGTGTCCAAAACATGCCGCCTCAGATCAGAATGACCACAATCACCAAAATCGATCATTCCAATACTTCGGCCTAGGGTATTCTGGTACCATGTACACTTATGAGCACCCTTATGTTCGAACATTGGGTGTTTGTTTATGGGCCAAACTTTCATGACTAGCACAAAAGTCCTCCAGTAACAACGACCACTCGGGTTTAGATTCAGGGAGCCCGTCTCTCCTCACGCCTCTCCAGGTGTCTCCATCGTTGCCCACATGGGCGTTGAAGTTTCCCAGTAGAACTACGGAGTCCCCTACTGGAGCCCCATACAGGACTCCAAGAAGGCTGAGTACTTTGAACTGCCGTTCGATGCATACGCACAAACAACAGTCAGAGTTTTCCCCCCCACCACCCTTAGGTGTAGGGAGGCGACCCTCTCGTCCACCCGGGTAAACTCCAACACCGCGGCGCTCAGCCGGGGATTTATGAGTATCCCCACACCCGCCCGGCGCCTCACGCCTCTGGCAACTCCGGAGAAGAATAGAGTCCAACCCCTATCCAGGAGTACGGTACCAGAGCTGAGACTGCGCGTAAAGGTAAGCCCCACAGATCTAAACTGGTAGCGCTCCACCTCCGTCACAAGCTCCGGTTCCTTTCCCCACAGTGAGGTGACGTTCCACGTCCCCAGAGCCAGCTTCTGCCGCTCAGGTCTGGCCCGTCAGGACCCCTGACTTTCACCACCAACCATGTGGCAGCGCACCCGGCCCCAGCGGATCCTCCTGCAGGTGGTGGGCCCACAGGACGAAGAGGGGGGGGGGGGTGCCACGTAGCTTGTTCGGGCTGTGCCCGGCCGGCCACCAGGCGCTCGCCAACGGGCCCTTCGGGCTGTGCCGGCCTCCAGACGGGGACCCCGGGCTTCCTCCGGGCAGGGTCTCTCCTCCTCTTGGTTGTTTTTCCATGGGGTCTTGGTGAACCATTCTTAGTCTGGCCCTTCACCTGAGACCACTCTGCCATGGGAGACCCTACCAGGAGCACCAAGCTCCAGACAACACAGCCCTCAGGTTCACAGGGACACGCAAACCTCTCCGCGATAAGGTGACGGTTCCAGGAGAGGAACGGCGAAACTCCAAATCATATATTTTTTATACATGTCAAACGAATTCGCAAAGTAAAAATCGATTAGTCAAGCAGAGCAAACTCACTGAAATGTGTCTCGGCACAGCGGACATTTTTTTTTCTATAGCCTTTTGCGTTCGACTTTTATCTTATCCCTGTTTTACCCTGTTTTGTTTTTTTTGAGGTTCGTTTCATCCAGACTGACATTTGTTTTGTAGGCCTACCTGATGGAAGTATATTTTCTTCCCCTACGAGAGTTGTGTAGCCTACTTTGTTTATGAATAATAAAAAATAATAAAAGCTGCCATTCGCGCGCACCCGCGTGCGCCCGGCACGAGGCGCGGTGAATGGCAGCCGCGCGTCGCCGCTCCATCATTCCCTCTGCGCGAGGAGCGGCTCGCCTGTCAGCTCCCGCCAGCTGCAACGGCCCAGCAGACCCAGCATGTAGTCGGGATTCAAACCCACACTCAGCAGCTCCCGGCCTGGCTGACTGCGACACACACACGCACACACGCACACGCACACGCACACACGGTAGGTGACGACTCAATGTCACTTATGTTAACGTTGTTGTTGTTGCTGTTGTTTTAACCGCGGTTTCGTTATATTTTTCGCTCAACATGTATACTTTGATTCTCTTTCTTCATCTTAATCGTCGGTATCGTAAGTATTTCATCAGCTAAAAAAAAAAAAACTAAAGCGAGTTCATATCGGTGCCGCGGTCGGTGTCTGACCGAGCGGAGACGCTGTAGCGGACCGGGGCTCGGTGTGTTTACCGGGGAGCAGCAGGCGGCGTCCGGGGAGCTGTCCAGCGAGGCGGTGCTGGAGCAGGCTCATACCTATCATCATATCGGGCTACGATGTAAATGCGACCCTTATTAAAACCACGCAAGGGTTCGACCGTGTTTATGGGTGTATCCTCGCTGCCGGCTGAGTGTTGAGTTTGGCTGGGGGTGAACGGCGCTGTCTCGTTAGCCTAGCCCAAGCGGTCCTCCTCCTCGTCGTCACCGGAGGGCTGTTGGGGTGCGTTCCGATGTTAAGGGGTGCCCAGTAATATGAAGGGGTGCCCGCTCACAGCCACATGGCCGTGGTAGGAGCCCACTCAGTCGGAGAGACAGGATACCAAGGCTGCTAACCGGAACGCTATTCACTATTCCACCAGTCTGTATTATATAAGAGGTTAAATGAAAGATATATAGGCCTACATATATAGATATGTATATTATACAAAACAAACTGATGTCAATACCATTTGCTTTATTCAAATGTAAGACAACACGTTACTTATTCAGCTGTTACAGTCCAAATCAATTTTTGTGTTCAATTTTGACCCGTCACTCCAAAAAGTAAATCGCGTTAGCTGGCAAAGGGTAAATGGTTTCTGAATTGACTAAATGTTTCCTCTCTCTCTCTCTCTCTCTCTCTCTCTCTCTCTCTCTCTCTCTCTCTCTCTCTCTCTCTCTCTCTCTCCTCTCTCTCTCTCTCTCTCTCTCTCTCTCTCTCTCTCTCTCTCTCTCTCTCTCTCTCTCTCTCTCTCTCTCTCTCTCTCTCTCTCCTCTCTCTCTCAGGGGAGTCGTCGCCATGACACCGAGTGCTCTTCTCCTCTGGATGCTCCTCCAGTCCGTGGGAGGTGTGTGTGTGTGTTGAATGTGTTGTAGAGTAAAGCAATAGGTGTTTGAGTAACTCTCTTGGTGGGACTAGTAACTTTACATTTACATTTAGGGCATAAAGCAGATGCTTTTATCCAAAGCGACTTACAATGAGTGTTTTTCAGAAGACAGAAACAATATAGTTACAAGAGTAACTGTCGGAGCTACTAGCAACGACTGAAGTCACTTGTGCCGACTGGAGCCACTCGTATCTATTAAGCCACACTGACCAACAACCATGACCAGTTAACCCTTCGTTCTCTGCGGGCCGCTCTCACACGCTCCACAGTTAAACATCAAACCTCTCGCTCCCAGCAGCCGCCGCAGCGACCTCCCAGTGCCACCAGGGGGCGACCTTCTCGGAGGCGGTGCTGGCCCCGGCCCTGGGCAGCAGCAGCGTTCTGCGGGTGCCGGGCGTGGCCTCTCTGGCCCGCTGCCTGGTCTCCTGCTGCGACCGGCCCCGCTGCGACCTGGCCTGGCTCTTCCAGGGCCGCTGCTACATCCTCACCTGCCAGCAGGGGGCGGCGTGCCGGCCCCAGAACCGCCCCGGGGCCGACTCCTACCTGGCCTTCGTGCTGCGGGGGCCCCACCAGACCCTGTTCCTGGGGTCCCTGGTGCGGGGGGAGCCGTACGGGGGCCACTGGGGGCCGTCGTCGTCGTCGGAGGCGCCCGGGGACCTGGAGGCCCTCAGGGACCTGGCGGTGTTGGAGGAGGGGCCCCCGAACAGGGGAGGAGGAGTGGGCGGGGACTTGGAGGCGGGGGGGTTCTCCCATTGGCCGGCGGCAGAGATTGAGGACAGAGGGGAGGGGCCGGTGACTGTCAACGGATCGGCGGGAGGGCCCCCGTCTCCCGGGGCCCTCAGGGGCCAACTCGGAGAGCAGAGTCCCACTTTCTATCCAGCGGAGAACAGAGTGAGTGCCTGAACACACTGCTGTGTGTGTGTGTGTGTGTGTGTGTGTGTGTGTGTGTGTGTGTGTGTGTGTGTGTGTGTGTGTGTGTGTGTCCAACCCTACTTTAGTTTGTTCTTTCAGAGCCTGAAGAGCTCATACACTCATGATTAAAAACAGGATATTGCATTGACGAATAGATTCCTCTAGTCTAATGGCTGTGTGCTTTGTGAGTGTGTGTTATTATATGATCGATCTGTTTGTGTTGTTGTCGCAGTCTCATCCAAAAGACCCATTGCGCGCTCTCTCTCTCTCTCTCTCTCTCTCTCTCTCTCTCTCTCTCTCTCTCTCTCTCTCTCTCTCTCTCTCTCTCTCTCTCTCTCTCTCTCTCTCTCTCTCTCTCTCTCTCTCTCTCTCTCTCTTTTCATATCTCTTTAGTTTGTTCTTAAAGAGAGAGACCATGCAGTATGTTTCAGGTTCATACAGGGTCATATTTCCATCTTCTCAGGAACCCACCCCTCCCACTACACCAGTCATTCCATCGCCTTGGAAACCAACCACTTACCCCACCCCAAAGGGCCATATAAGGACATCACTTCCCACCGAGGCCACGCCCCAGCTCTCTGTTACTACGGCTACACTGACGACGAGAGGTAGGCTCCTGGCGCCGTTCGGCTGTAGGGTTAGGTAACTCTATTGTAACTCTGTTCTTACCTCATCACTTCCCTTTCATCTCCTGAAGGTCTACCCCTTCAAGTGTCCACGGGGGACCCTGTAGAGAGCGCTAAGCCCGTTGATACCGATCAAGTTCACGCTCCCACCAGCCCAGCACCCCCAGCTGGTAAAACACACAATAACACATGTATACACAATCAAAGAGATAGTGTTTGAAAGGGTGTCTATCTTCGTTAGCTCTGATTGGCCCTTCTGAAATGTCCCTCAAAGATCATCACATTCACCTCTGTAGATGTTACTGAACTGAACGAGGAGTTTAACTAGAGCCAGACCCATAAAGGATTTTTAAGGCCGATACCGATTCAAATATTTGGTGATTTATAAATCCAATATTCCGACATATCGGCCGATATATATTTAAAAAAGAAATTCCGGAAACGCATAACAAAACATAAACAGATTACCCCAACATTGGTTATTTGAAGTTATTTATGAGTTCTCACTAGAATAATAAGATAATGCATTTTAAAAATAAACATTATTTTATTTTTTTATTGTCACAACAGAAAAGAACAACAAAACATATTAAAGTTCTGATAAATATTAATAATAAAACTAGATATGAGACCCAAAGTCCTTTGAACAAAAACGCAATAATCCAAAAAAAAACAACAAACATTTATTTTTTTAAATATTCATTAATAGGACATTATAAATGCCAAGACCGATAGTTTGGAAAATGCCTAATATCGGCCGATAATATCGGCCCGCCGATAGAATCGGTCGGGCTCTAGTTTAAACCCGCTATGGGAGCAACTCCTTGTGTCAAAGAGGTATTGTCATGTCATCTGGGACCGTGCCCTGCTGTGTTTCAGCTGAGAGCCAGAGACCCCATGCTGTGGTGGACCCCCCCAGCCAGGTTCTGTCTCCCCCGGTCCAGGAGGTGGTCCTCAACGCCAGCCGTATGTACCCCTGGGGTCCGGCTGGGCCAGCATCACACTAGGGCTGGGCGATTAATCAAACTGTGACCGCAATTTAGATTGTAGCGTCAAACGATCACCAAACTCATATAATCAGGTTGAAAAATGTTCTTCATTTTTTCTAAGTGTGTTTATTTTATTCATTCAAGGTTTTTTAGAAATTGTAGCTGGATACATACTGTATCTGTACATTATTTTAGATTTGAACATTTACTATTTGACCATTTTGTGTAATTTTTTTAAGGCAAAAATTTAATTTCAAAGTTCTCCGTTTTTTGGAGAGAAATGCTGAATATTGCATCATGTTTCAAACTCAAAAACAATTGTTTGAATATTCTGGATTTCAATATTGATAAAAATATAATAATAATCATAATTATTTTCCACAATCGAGCATCCCTACGTCATACTAATGGCGCATTTCCACTAGCACGGCTCGGCTCGATACGGCTCGGCACGGCTCGGCTCGGTTTGGTTGTGTTTCCATTACAACTGGTGCCTCCTCGACGTGGGCGGGGTCGTCATAACACGGCTGCGCGAAACCGCTGTGACGTCATTTACACGGCGCCGAGCAACGTACAAATCCGGAAGACCAGAACAACAACAACAACAACATCAGAGGAGGACAGCATGGAGGACATGGAGGCGATCGTGTTGCTGCTCACCCTGTGGCTTTTTGTCACACAGAAGGCAAGAGAAGAGAGCCAGAGAAGACTCCGGGCCGCGAGACAAAACACTATTGAAAAGTACCGGTGAGTTTGGGAAGCGGTCGTCGCGCGGTTATGACGCTTCCAGTGACGACACTCATCGGCCAATCAGTGGAAGGCAGTCGGCTGACGTCACGTTTTAGTAACGCTTCGGCTCGCTTGGAACCAGGGCTGAGGTGATACCAAAAATGTACCCGGTTGCAGGTACTGCGTGCTAGTGGAAACACGCAAATAGCGCGCCGAGCCGAGCCGAGCCGTACCGAGCCGAGCCGTGCTAGTGGAAATGCGCCATAACCGTATCAGGGTCAGGATGGTTGAGTGGTCTGGCAGGGGGCTAATCAAACACGTGTGTGTCCGCTCCAGAGAGCCGAGGGGACGGCCTGCTCAGGTGTGAGTGGGAGCAGACCAGCGGACCCCCTGTGGACCTGGGGCGGTCAGCGGACACCTGGACTCTTCACCTGGCCCACCTGGAGCCCGGGAACTACACTTTCAGGTACTACAAACAGGACTGGGCTACTCAAAAGCTTTGCAAATACTTACGGTACAAGTATTAGCTGTGTCGTGTTTTGCTTTCAATACATGTTCTGAATGTCTGTTTGATAACCCCCATGTGTTATTTGCAGTTGCACATTCCAATAGTTTTCTTTATGAGATAGAGCACATTATAGAAATACATTAAAGAAATGCAAACTTGTCAACAGCAGCTGTCATATCGTACCACTCTCTCGCTCTTTTAGTTCCCTAAAGTGCATTCACACTGGTGACTGCTAAAATGAGAGGTTCTGAAACACATACAGTATCTTGGCCGTCAAATTGAATGCGAATGCTGACGTGAATGGATTGCATAGTCGTCATAATGTGAAAGTTTAATTTGTTGGTTGTCAGTCGGTCTGTGCTTCAGTGGAGGCTCTGCCCCCAGCAGGGCAAACCCTGATCAGACCATCGGATCATGTACAACCATTGTCTTATCTCCATTTTGATGGACCTCCCATTTATACAGCGCTTTTCTAACCAGTGACCACTCAAGGCGCTTTACAATATCGCCTAACATTCACCCATTCATGCACACATTCACACACCGTCAGCGGTGCCAGCCACGCAGGGCGACAGCCAGCTCGTCGGGAGCAGTCAGGGTGAGGCGTCTCGCTCAGGGACAGCTCGACAACTCAGCTAGGAGGAGCCGGGGATCGAACTAGCAACCTTTCCGGTTACCAGCAAGCCCACCCTACCTCCTGTAGGCTACAATGAGCCGCTTATATCACCAAAAGATATATGGTAAACAGTACATCCTGTTCCCCGCTCAGAGGAACGGTGACGGACTCGACGGGATCCTCTGACGCCACCACCGCTACCGTCCTGGTGCTTCCCACCTGACACCGGGCCACCCCCTGGGGTGACCCCCACTACAGCCCCGCCCTCGACCTCTGACCCCACCCTCACCCCACCTCCCAGACACGACGCTGACCCCACCGTGCCCTCTCCGACCCCCGTCCCTCCGCAGATGAGAACCACCCCCACTGTGACGGGTACGCCCCACCCACACACACACTATCAAACACCCCGGCATGCATGACACAGGGATACACAGTGGCTGAGGGGTGACGGTAAATGGTAAACGGACTGCAGTTATACAGCATTCATCCAACATTCACCCATTCATGCATTCATTCACACACCGACGGCGGTGTCCTCAGCTAGGAGGAGCCGGGGATCGAACTAGCAACCTTCCGGTTACCAGCCGACCCACCTGAGCCCCTGGTGCTGTATGCTCCTCCCCCTGGTGCTGTATGCTCCTCCCCCTGGGTGCTGTATGCCCCTCCCCCTGGTGCTGTATGCCCCTCCCCCTGGTGCTGTATGCCCCTCCCCCTGGGGCTGTATGCCCCTCCCCCTGGTGCTGTATGCCCCTCCCCCTGGTGCTGTATGCCCCTCCCCCTGGGGCTGTATGCTCCTCCCCCTGGGGCTGTATGCTCCTCCCCCTGGGGCTGTATGCCCCTCCCCCTGGTGCTGTATGCCCCTCCCCCTGGGGCTGTATGCTCCTCCCCCTGGGGCTGTATGCTCCTCCCCCAGGGGCTGTATGCCCCTCCCCCTGGTGCTGTATGCTCCTCCTCTCCTTGTAGTCCAGGTCCCGCTGTCCCCGACGGAGGAGCGGCGGTTGAACCTCGGCCCGACGGCGGTGGCGGGTCCGGACAGGAAGCTGGTTCTGCCCGTCAGCAGTGTCACTCTGGACGGCCGCGACAGCAGCGACGACCGCGCCGTGGTGCAGTACCACTGGGACGCCACCAGGTGAGGCCGTGGTGCAGTACCACTGGGACGCCACCAGGTGAGGCCGTGGTGCAGTACCACTGGGAGGCCACCAGGTGAGGCCGTGGTGCAGTACCACTGGGAGGCCACCAGGTGAGGCCTCCCGCCGTGCCTGGTAGCCCTACACCTGGAGGAAGGCGGTAGAGGAGACAACGGCATTAACCTCTGTCCTCTGGTTAACAAGTGACCAATCACAAGCCTCGCTCCGCAGTGAGCACATCCACTTTCCATCCTGTCTGTTCCATGTTGTTCCCTTGGATTCGGTTCCATCTTATTCTGATTCATACTACTTCACTTCATATCATAAGTTGTATCTCCGTTGGGAGAATATAAGGTTCTTCATAATGTAATGTTCATAATGTATTGCCCCCAGAGAGGAAAGGGTCATACGTTGGAAGGAGGGAGACTGGATGAATTTAAATAAAATCTGTCTGAACGACTGTAAGAACTGTAGCA
This sequence comes from Melanogrammus aeglefinus, assembly GCA_900291075.1. Classification (NCBI taxonomy): domain Eukaryota; kingdom Metazoa; phylum Chordata; class Actinopteri; order Gadiformes; family Gadidae; genus Melanogrammus; species Melanogrammus aeglefinus. The sequence goes on along the minus strand of OLKM01000929.1, from coordinate 65,977 downwards.
GAGTGTGAGCATCAGAAGTGAACCCGCAGACTGTGGACTGTACTGAGGCCTGCCGTCTGTGCGTCCCTGTCTGGGCCTCTCTCAGTGGTCCCCCGGGTCTAAAGATGGAGGGTGTTGACAGGGCGGTTGCTACGGCGACGGGCCTGCGGGTGGGGCGCTATACCTTCAGACTGACAGTGAGCGACCAGCAGGGGGCGATGGACAGCGCCGTGCTGACCGTCAGGGTGGAGGAAGGTGAGTTCTCTCTCTCTCTCTCTCTCTCTCTCTCTCTCTCTCTCTCTCTCTCTCTCTCTCTCTCTCTCTCTCTCTCTCTCTCTCTCTCTCTCTCTCTCTCTCTCTCTCTCTCTCTCTCTCTCTCTCTCTCTCTCTCTCTCTCTCTCATTAAACCCTGTGTGTTCTAAGGGGCGGTGGAAGGTGTTTTTAAACAGCGTGATGCTCCCCCTCCCCCAGCCAGGCTCCTGCCCCCCGTGGCCCACGCCAGCGGGAGCCACACCCTCACCCTCCCCAACAACTCCCTGGTCCTGAGGGGCTCGGTGACGGACGGGGACCAGAGCCAGGTCCACTTCCTCTGGGCCCGGGACTCCCAGAGCCCTGCAGCAGGGGTGAGCCCACACACGACCCCGCTACAGGAGGGACGGGTGGGCTAGGGAGGCCCAGCCCCCCTACACACTGAAAATAATCCAGAATGTCACAAATAAAACCAAAAGGCGGAGCTATAGTAGTAGCCAAAGCGGCCGTATTGAATGAAATTGGATGAATCGTGTCATGGTCGTCATACTGACGTGGTCGTCATAGTGACGTGGTCGTCATAGTGACGTGGTCTTCATAGCGACGTGGTCGTCATAGCGACGTGGTCGTCATAGCGACATGGTCGTCATAGTGGTTGTCATGGTGATGCGGCGGTCGCCCCAGTGACGGACCCCCCCCTGTGTGTCCCTCCAGGACGTGCTGTACGGCTCTCAGACCCAGCCGTCGCTGCACCTGTCCAACCTGGTGGAAGGGACATACCTGTTCCAGCTCCGCGTGACCGACGCCCAGGGGCGGGGCAGCACCGCCACGGCAACCGTGGAGGTCCGCCCAGGTGGGTGTCAATCACAGCTCCCTCGAGCTGCTCTCAACCAATGGGACGTCCGGTCTGTCTAGCTAGTTGAAGCTACGGGCTACGAACATCATTTAGCCTGGTGTGTGTGTGTTGTTGTGCGTGTGTGTGTGCGTGCCTGTGTGTGTGTGTGTGCGTGCCTGTGTGTTTGTGTGTGTTTGCGTGCCTCTGTGTGTGTGTGTGTGTTGTGTGTGTGTGTGTGTGTGTGTGCTGTGTGTGTGTGTGTGTGTGTGTGTGTGTGTGTGTGCCTCTTTGTGTGTGTGTGTGTGCGTCAGACCCGGCGGCGCGGGAGGAGGTGGACCTGGAGGTGCTGGTGGGCGTGTCCCAGGTGAGCGCGGCCCAGAGGGACACGGTGATCCGACAGCTGGCCGCTCTGCTGCACGTCCTCGACAACAGCATCCAGCTACGCATCCTCCCAGGACACTCCCACCTCAGGTAGGCCCGCCCACTCCCACTCGACACCTCCCACGGCCACCAGACCCTGCCCACTTCAGTCAGACCCCTCCCACCTACGGTAAGCCCCACCCACTCCACTAGACCCCTCCCCCCACTAGAGGAGACCCCTCCAGCTCAGGTAAGCCCCGCCCACTCCACTAGACCCCTCCCCCCCACTAGAGGGGCCCCTCCAGCTCAGGTAGTCTCCTGTAGTGTCCGTCTGTGTGGCTCCACAGCGCGGTGCTGCGTCTCTCAGTACGCGGCCCCGAGGGCTCGTTCTCCGGCTCCAGGCTGGCCCAGGTCCTCAGGAACCAGCTGCTGAGGGAGAAGACCGACTACCTGCTGTTCAGAGTCCTCCGAGTGGACACCGTCTGTGAGTGGAAGGACCACACACACTTTAGATATCACTAGACACACTGTAAATATCACTATACACACTGGAAATATCACTATACACACTGTAAATATAACTATACACACTGGAAATATAACTATACACACTGGAAATATAACTATACACACTGGAAATATAACTATACACACTGGAAATATCACTATACACACTGTAAATATAACTATACACACTGTAAATATAACTATACACACTGGAAATATAACTATACACACTGTAAATATAACTATACAAACTGTAAATATCACTATACACACTGGAAATATAACTATACACACTGTAAATATAACTATACACACTGTAAATATAACTACACACTGTAAATATTACTATACACACTGGAAATATCACTATACACACTGGAAATATCACTATACACACTGTAAATATAACTATACACACTGAAAATATAACTACACACTGTAAATATAACGATACACACTGGAAATATAACTATACACACTGTAAATATAAATATACACACCGTAAATATAACTACACACTGTAAATATTACTATACACACTGTAAATATCACTATACACACTGTAAATATAACTATACACACACCGTAAATATAACTACACACTGTAAATATTACTATACACACTGTAAGTATCACTATAAACACTGTAAATATAACTATACACACTGGAAATATAACTATACACACTGGAAATATAACTATACACACTGTAAATATAACTATACACATCGTAAATATAACTACACACTGTAAATATTACTATACACACTGTAAATATCACTATACACACTGTAAATATCACTATACACACTGTAAATATCACTATACACACTGTAAATATTACTATACACACTGTTAATATAACTATACACACTGTAAATATAACTAAACACACTGTAAATATAACTATACGCACCGTAAATATAACTATACGCACTGTAAATATAACTATACAAACTGTAAATATAACTATACACACTGTAAATATCACTATACACACTGTAGATATCACTATACACACTGTAAATATCACTATACACACTGTAAATATAACTATACACACTGTAAATATCACTATACACACTGTAAATATCACTATACACACTGTAAATATAACTATACTAACTTTGAAAATCACGAAACCTTTTAAATATCGCTCTACACACTTCTTTAGATATCACTATACACACTGGAAATATCACTACACATTTTAAATATCACTATTCACACTTTAAATATCACTATACAATGGAAATATGACATCTATTGTACGGCTCACACACGTGACTCAGGTGTCTCATGTGATTGGTGTCTCATGTGATTGGTGTCATGTGACCCCACAGACTGTTTGCTGCGGTGCTCTGGGCGGGGCCAGTGTGATCCAATCACCAAGGAGTGTGTCTGTGACCCCTTCTGGACGGAGAACCTCATTCGCCGTTTCCTTGGCGACAAAGAGAGGAACTGTGGTACGCTGAATGACAGTTACGGCTCACTGTGGATAGTAGGGATACTGTTGGGGGGACTATTAAACAGTGGACCAGATATACATTTATCTAACTTAGTGTTTGTGTCTGTGTGTGTGCGTCTGTGTGTGTGCGTGTGTGTGTGCGTGTGCGTGTGTGTGTGCGTGCGTGCGTGTCCTCCAGAGTGGAGGATGCTGTACGTGGTCCTGTCCAGCTTCCTGGCTCTGGTCCTGGTCCTGACCATCAGCTGGTCTCTGGTCTGCTGCTGTAGGAGGTGGGTCACCATAGCAACCACACTGCCCCCCCACCCCTCCAACGCCACCCCCCCCGTAGTGACGGGCAGCCAGTAGCTCAGGAGGTACCGCAGGTCGGCACGCAACCACGAGGTTGCTGGTTCCGCCGTGATCGCCGTGGGTATGAATGGGTGTATGAATGAGTATGAATGGGTGTATGAATGGGTGTATGAATGAGTATGAATGGGTGTATGAATGGGTGTATGAATCAGTATGAATGGGTGTATGAATGGGTGTATGAATGAGTATGAATGGGTGTATGAATGAGTATGAATGGGTGTATGAATGGGTGAATGTGAGGCAGTCACAGTGAGGTACTTTGAGAACCAGGTACATGCTCCAGCAGATCCTCGGTCCAGTTTCCAGCCTCCGGCCCTGAGGGTCTTGAAGTGTCATTAAGTATCCCTGATGTGACCTCATACCTCAGGAGGAAGAGTAGCAAGGTGAGGAAGAAAACCAAGTACACCATCCTGGACGACCTGGACGACCAGGAGAGAGTGGAGCTGAGACCCAAACACGGTGAGGCTGCTGACCTGTCTGTCTGTCCTCTGTCTATCTGCTCACCCGTCTCTCTGTCCTCTGTCCGCCTGTCTATCTGCTCACCCGTCTCTCTGTCATCTGCTCACCCGTCTCTCTGTCCTCTGTCCGCCTGTCTATCTGCTCACCCGTCTCCTTGTCCTCTGTCCACCTGTCTATCTGCTCACCCGTCTCTCTGTCCTCTGTCCGCCTGTCTATCTGCTCACCCGTCCCTCTTTCCTCTGTTCACCTGTCTATCTGCTCACCCGTCTGTCTGTTCTCTGTTCACCTGTCTATCTGCTCACCCATCTGTCTGTCCTCTGTCCACCTGTCTATCTGCTCACCCGTCTCTCTGTCATCTGCTCACCCGTCTCTCCGTCCGCCTGTCTATCTGCCACCTGTCTCTCTGTCCTTTGTTCACCTGTCTATCTGCTCACCCGTCTCTCTGTCCTCTGTCCGCCTGTCTATCTGCTTACCCGTCTCTCTGTTCCTCTGTTCACCTGTCTATCTGCTCACCTGTCTGTCTGACTTCCATCCACCTGTCTATCTGCCACCCGTCTGTCTGTCCTCTGTCCGCCTGTCTCTCTGCTCACCCGTCTGTCCTCTGTCTCCCCCTCCAGCAGGTATAAAGCACCGCAGCACGGACCACGCCTCCAGCCTGATGATGTCAGAGTCGGAGCTGGACAGCGAGCCGGACGCGCTGTTCAGCCGCGCCCCGGGGCACGCCGCCCGCAACGGGAACGCCTTCGGGTAGCCCCCCGCCTAGAGGGGTCCCCCACCAGACCACCAGGATGACCCCCCCCCCCCGGCTAGAGGGGTCCCCCACCAGGACCACCCCACCCTCCCCCGCCTAGAAGGGTCCCCCACTAGACCACCAGGACCACGACCCACCCCCGCCTAGAGGGGTCCCCCACCAGGACCACCCCCCCCTCCCCCGCCTAGAGGGGTCCCCACACAAGGACCACGCCCCCCTCCCCCGCCTAGAGGGGTCCCCCACCAGACCATGACCCCCCCGCCTCAGAGGGGTCCCCCACCAGAACCACCAGGACCACGACCCCGCCCCGCCTAGAGGGGTCTCCACCACACCAGACCACGACCCCCCCCGCCTTAGAGGGGTCCCCCACCAGACCACGACCCCCCCCGCCTAGAGGGGTCCCCCACCAGACCACCCCGCCCCGCCACCGCCCGTCTGCTCAGGTCTAACCTGCACCCCCCAGAACACGGACCGGGTCAGACCTGGACTGGGACGGGGGGCTTCAGCAGGTCTGACGCCGAGCACGGCGCCCTTTGACCTGTGACCTGTGACCTGTGACCTGTGACCTGTGGACCGGTCGGATACAGAGCTGAGGACATGAGGCCGGAGGCTGAGGCTGTACATAGACAACGCTGTCTGCTTTTTACCCAGTCTGGGGCCCGGTGCGGGGCCCCCTCTGATGAGATGTCACCGGGTGGATTGAGGTGAGACGATGCGCTCCTCGTCGACGTGAAGGACGGGTGGTGCGTAGAGGGGGGGCGGGACGACGTCTGTCACATCCTGTGCTAACTTGCTCGTGGTCGTGTCGTGTGGCCCGCGGCGGGGGAGCTCGTTGGACGGACAACGGTGTTGTAGAACGGCGCTGAAGCGCTTCCAACAGAAGTGTAGTCAACTCCCCCGAGCTGCCACTAGAGGGGGTGTCAGCGCTGCCTCGCGTTATCGAACACCTGATACCGTGTCCACTGGGAGCCCAGTGGGAGAAGACCAAGCCACCGGGAGGGGCCAACCTGACTGGGGGCGTGGCCAACCTGACTGGGGGCGTGGCCAACCTGACTGGGGGCGTTGCCAACCTGACTGGGGCGTGGCCAACCTGACTGGGGGCGTGGCTTTGGGGTCATGGCCGGGACATGAAGTGTAGACTCAGATGGGGTTATGTCGGGATACACTACCTTTGTACTCTCAAGATGCATCTTGGGTAATGGCCCTGCCGTTCACATGGCCTTGGGAGACATGCTTCTAACTAGTACTCAGCTCGTACGTTATACTTACAAGTGGGTTTACTTTCCAGCGCTAAAACACCACCAAGAACTCCTTAGTGTAATCTCTTCTGGCTATCAAGAAGGCGTTCTTAGCGTTGTCCTCAAACTAGCATGCTTTGCAGTGTAAAAACCAAGGGAACATGCTGACTCATGTTCCACTAGGACTGGGTGCTAGCGCTGTGCTGCCCCGGGTACTGATCCACTCCGGCTTTGTAACAGGAAGTTATTCAATAAAGGTTTACACTTTAAATCCTGCATAACGAGGCCTGTCCCGATCTGGTTCATACCGGTTCATAACGACACTGTTGTTGTGGAGAACGAATCCGCAACGTGTTTTATATTAAGTTACTAATATACAGTTGACTATTGAGGTTATATTAAACAATTATTCGCTGAATTTCGCACTTTTCACAGAGCCTGAGGTGAATGATTGAGTATATACTACACGTGAACACTCAAGATTACACTTTGTCGAGATTTATTTGTTTTTATTAGCGCGACGAGACGACCGTCACGCTTTATCCCGAGTTTGAGATCAATCTCGGGATGTTGCCCAATATCCCGAGAGAGCGAACCAATCAAATTGCCCCATCTTAGGAGGTTCACCGTGTAGCATATACTAAATAAAATTAGCTTATGTTCTCGGTCCCTTTGTATACTATGTTATGTATTTAATTATTTATTGTAACCTAATATAATCATACCAACATTACAACGTTTAAGTTCTGTCCGCAACAAACCGAGTCTACCACAAGAAAATGAAAAATATCAAAACATTTATTTGAATTCTTTCCAGTCTTCTAAACATTAGAAATACACAGAAGGGTCTATACGACGTCACACATTGTATCTACATTAAAACAACACAACATGACACACACAATCAACAAGTTCAGAGAAAAACAGTGTTGAGGACATGGAGGCTGTAAATCTTAGACTCGGTTTATTAATAATTATCGTTCCCTGCATTATCTTGGCACATGGTCAGGTCAAAGTTAAACTACACAGAACATGGAGGACGGATGTTAAAAGGACCTATACACCGATTAGTTTGTTTTAGCTTGTGGGAAAAGTTTGACCTCAGGTTTAATACGTAAATCATGCACCTCCTACACAAACAGTCTTTTCACGAAACAATTACCAGAAAGCGCAATCATCTTTCCAATGCAATTCTAAAATATTTCTCATTTTTTTTGTGCGACAAAAAATACAGATTAAGACTCAATTTTGGGCGGCAAAGATCTTATGCACAAATATTATCACCGATTATTATTTTATTTTAATCACCCTGCAGACTCCTGTTACTCCTGAGGACTCAAGATTACGAGGCTAATTCTCAGCTGCCCTGTCTTTTTTCGCCGTGAGCGCGTTGGAAACAAAATTCCTTTCATCGGAACAAGTTCCTTATCCACCTGGCGGAAATCTTGGTTCTAAGCGCTAGCTGGTTGGAGGGGAACCGAATGGTTCCCCTCCAACCAGCTAGCGCTTAGAACCAAGATTAGACCCGCTTAGATCGCACTGAGAACCCCTTGCTTCCATGGCAACGGGTCGTCAAGGAGACCCCGACCGTTGCCGCGGGCGACGCTCAGGCCTCCAGCCCGCCGAAGCACATGTACTTGATGTGGAGGTACTCCTGGATGCCGTACTTGGAGCCCTCGCTGCCCAGGCCCGACTGCTTCACCCCCCCGAAGGCGGCCTCCGGCGTGGACAGCAGCCCCTCGTTCACCCCCACCATGCCCGTCTCCAGGGCCTCGGCCACGCGCCAGATCTGACTCACGTCCTGGGAGAAGAAGTACCCTGGGGGGGGGGGAGGGAGAGAGAGACCAGAGGAGAGAGAGAGAGAGAGACCAGAGAGAGAGAGGGTGAGAGACCAGAGGAGAAAGAGAGAGAGAAAGAGAGACCAGAGAGAGCGAGAGAGGGTAAGAGAGAGAGACCAGAGGAGAGAGAGAGAGACCAGAGGAGGAGAGAGGGTAAGAGAGACCAGAGGAGAGAGAGAGAGAGACCAGAGAAGAGAAGAGAGAGAGAGGGTAAGAGAGAGACCATAGGAGAAAGAGAGAGCGAGAGGGTGAGAGAGACCAGAGGAGAGAGAGGGAGAGACCAGAGAGAGTAAGAGAGAGGGTAAGAGAGAGAGACCAGAGGAGAGAGAGGGTAAGAGAGAGAGACCAGAGGAGAGAGAGAGTAAGAAAGAGAGAGAGGGTAAGAGAGAGACCAGAGGAGAAAGGGGGGTAAGAGAGATACCAGAGTCCAGAGGCAGGGAGACAGACAGAGGCAGAGAGAGACAGACAGACAGACAGACAGACAGACAGACAGACAGACAGACAGACAGACAGACAGACAGACAGACAGACAGACAGACAGACCATCAACAGGGTTAGAGAAGACCTGGGTGCAACGTCTGCAGACCAACCTGAAGCCATCCTTAAGCTAGACGCCCCTAGCTGCTCCTTAATGATCTGAATTCACTGTGCGCCACTTGGAACCGAGCGTCTCCTTATGACAGCGTACCTCTGATTACAAACCACCAGGTCTAAAGACACTTTCAAAATGACGGGTATGGACCTTAAACACTGATGAACTGGCGACTTGGTAAATGCAGAACGGTTGCTGCTGGTATTGAGTGACACTCACCTGCTAGCCCCACGTCGGTGGAGTTAGCGATAGCCAGCGCCTCCTTCTCTGTGCTGAACCTGCCGACAAACACACAATCTTAGCCACAAAACAAACTATTTCACCCACAAAACACACAATCGTACCCACTCAACCGTCCCCCTGTTGGCGGGATTTCCAATGTTGAAATTAATTAATTAATTTTATTAATAACAATTGAACCACGCATCTAAAACTGTAACATATATGACGTTGGTTATTTGTAGCTGTCATGGCGACTCCTGCAAGGCCGTGATTGGTCCAGACCTGATGACTGGCAGCAGGGGTCCGAAGGTCTCCTCCTTGGTGCAGAGCATCTCCGTGGTAACGTCCGTCAACAGGGTGGGCTCCATGTAGGACCCCTTCCCGCGCTTCCCCCCCCTCAGGACCCGGGCCCCCCGGGACACTGCGTCCTCCACCTGGTGCGCCACCTGGAGGCCGAGGGAGGGGGGGCAGCAGGGAGACACCGGGGGTCAGGGGTCATAGGGGCCCTCAAACTGGGGGGCGGGGTCAGGGCTCAAAGGGGCCCTGGCATCACCGGCCCCAAATGATAAACAGACTGCATAACTACAGCGCTTCTCTAACCAGTGGCTGCTCAAAGCGCTTTACAACACTGCCCCGCATTCACCCATTCATTCAATCATTCACACACCGACGGCGGAGTCAGCCCCTCAGGGCGACAGCCGGCTGGTCAGGGGCAGTCAGGGTGAGGCGTCTCGCTCAGGGACACCTCGACACCCTCGACCCGCTAGGAGGAGCCGGGGATCGAACCAGCAACCTTCAGGTGACCAGCCGACCCGCTGTCTCTCCTGGGCCGCAAGTCGCCCCTCCTCAGCAGACCCCTTCACGGTGACAGTGACGCACGTGGACCCCGGTCCGGGCGCGGCCCCCTCACCTTCTCGGCGGCCCGGGCGTTGATGAGCGGGCCCTGGGTCACCCCGGGCTCGGCCCCGTGGCCCATCCTCAGCTGGGCGTCCATGGCCGCGCCCAGCTTCTCCACGAAGGTGTCGTAGATCCCGCTCTGAACCAGGAAGCGGTTGGAGCACACGCACGTCTGCAGGGAGGGGAGCGCCGCGGGGGGCATGAGGTCCTCGTCAGGTTAAGGGATGACGTCGTCGTGTTAAGCGATGACGTCGTCGTGTTAAGGGATGACGCCGTCGTGTTAAGTGATGACGTCGTCGTGTTGGGTGATGACGTCGTCGTGTTGGGTGATGACGTCGTCGTGTTGGGTGATGACGTCGTCGTGTTAAGTGATGACGTCGTCGTGTTAAGTGATGACGTCGTCGTGTTAAGTGATGACGTCGTCGTGTTAAGTGATGACGTCGTCGTGTTGGGTGATGACGTCGTCGTGTTGGGTGATGACGTCGTCGTGTTAAGTGATGACGTCGTCGTGTTAAGTGATGACGTCGTCGTGTTAAGTGATGACGTCGTCGTGTTAAGTGATGACGTCGTCGTGTTAAGTGATGACGTCGTCGTGTTAAGTGATGACGTCGTCGTGTTAAGTGATGACGTCGTCGTGTTAAGTGATGACGTCGTCGTGTTAAGTGATGACGTCGTCGTGTTAAGTGATGACATCATCGTGTTAAGTGATGACGTCGTCGTGTTAAGGGATGACGTCGTCGTGTTAAGTGATGACGTCGTCGTGTTGGGTGATGACGTCGTCGTGTTAAGTGATGACGTCGTCGTGTTAAGTGATGACGTCGTCGTGTTAAGGGATGACGTCGTCGTGTTAAGTGATGACGTCGTCGTGTTAAGTGATGACGTCGTCGTGTTAAGGGATGACGTCGTCGCCCAGATCAGAGTTCTCCCCTCTCAGTGACCTCCCAGTGACCTCACCTGGCCGGTGTTCCTGAACTTTGACCCCATGGCTCCGGCCACGGCCTTGTCCACGTCGGCGCTGTTGAACACGATGAAGGGGGCGTTGCCCCCCAGCTCCATGGAGACCTTCTTCACCGTGTCGGCCGCGTGCCTCAGCAGGATCTAGACGGACGGACAGACGGACAGACGCCACGAGACACCGCGTGGCAGAGCGGCGATCAGAACACTCACTTTATCTCCGGTTCACCAACATTTACCCACTTGACTAAAAGCTCAGACAGTGAGCAGGATGTAAGACAGGGAAAGAGACAGACAGGAAGGGAGAGAAAGAATACAGACACACAGGCAGAGAGACAGAGGGAGACAGACAGGGATGGAGAGACAGACAGGGAGAGAGAGCGAGACGGAGAGAGAGCCAGACAGACAAAGGGAGAGAAAGACAACAGACACAGGGAGAGAGAGAGAGAGACAGACAGGGAGCGAGACAGACAGCCGGGCGTCAGACCTTCCCGGTGGCGGTGGAGCCGGTGAAGGAGACCTTGGCCACCAGGGGGTCGGTGCAGAGGACCTCCCCCACCGCGGGGGTCTTCTCCCGGGAGCAGGGCACCACGTTGAACACCCCCGCCGGGATCCCCGCCTGGTCCGCCAGCTATACACACACACACACACACACACACACACACACACACACACACACACACACACACACACACACACACACACACACACACACACACACACACACACACACACACACACACACTTTGTATGCTGAATTGGGATTGGCTGTAGTGTTTTAATTGGCTGTAGTGTTTGTGATTGGCTGAGGTGTAGTGTGGGGGGCGGGGCTTACGGACCTGGGCCAGTGCCAGGGCGGAGAGGGGCGTGTCCTCGGCCGGCTTCACCACCACCGTGCAGCCCGCCGCCAGCGCCGCCCCCACCTTCCTGGTGATCATGGCGCTGGGGAAGTTCCACTGGGGTCAGGGGTCAGAGGTCAGAGGTCAGAGGTCAGAGGTCAGCAGACCGCCGGCTCGTAGCAGATGGGTATGGATCAATAGAGGTTCTGAACCCGCTGACCGGCGTGATGACGGAGGCCACGCCCACTGGCTGCTTCAGGAGGAGGATCTTGCGGTCGCGGAACGGCGAGGGCACGACGTCGCCGTAGCAACGCCTGGCCTCCTCCGAGAACCACTCCAGGAAGCCGGCGGAGTAGCCCACCTCCCCCAGGGCCTCGGGGAGGGGCTTACCCTGAGACACGCACACGGAGACGCACACACACACAAAGAGACACACACACAGAGCCATACACACACAAAGAGACACACACACACACACACACACACACACACACACACACACACACACACACACACACACACACACACACACACACACACACACACACACACACACACACACAAAGAGAGACACACACACAGAGAGAGAGACACACACACACACACACACAAAGAGACATACAGACACACACACACACAAAGAGACACACACACAGAGACACACACAAACACAAAGAGACACACACACACACACACACACACACACACACACACACACACACACACACAACACACACACACACCACAGAGAGACACACACACACACAGAGAGAGAGAGACACACACACACACACACACACAAAGAGACATACAGACACACACACACACACACACAAAGAGACACACACACACAGAGACATACACACACACACAGACAAAGAGACACACACACACAGAGACGCACACACACACACACAGAGACGCACACACAGATGCACACACACACACACACACAAAGACACACACACACACACAGACGCACACACACACACACAAAGAGACACACACACAGAGACACACAAGACACACACACACACAAAGAGACACACACACACAGAGACGCACACATAGACACAAAAGACACACACACACACAGACACACACACAGACACACACACACAGACATACACACACAGAGACGCACACACACACACACACACACATTACTACAAACACACCTCAGGCCTGACCCAAGACAACTTCTTTCTGACTCTTAGTATTCCCTGTTTCCCGTAGAACGTCCTGCTGATGAAGGGGGGCGCTTCCTAGTTTTATATTCGTGATGCACACCACTAACAACATAATTATTAACATCTTTCAAAGTGAAGTTCAACGTCTATTCAAATCAACTGAACTACGGACCTGTGATGTTTTGACTGTTACGATATGTTACTGGTTACTTCACTCCAGCGGCGGCTTGTTGCTGCTGTTATAGCACCAGCAGAATATAGCACACATATAGGCTAGCACCACCAAGAAGTTAACCGAAATTCAACCTACAAATCGTCTGCTTTCTCTGTGTGGTTTTGAATGCAGCTTGTTTCTCCAGTTGGTCTCGTGAAACAGCACCCACAATTAACCATAGCACCCACGCAGCGGCAGCAATGAAGTTATGAGCTCTGTGCTGGTCTAAGGTCAGATCCGCTCTACACTTCTGCTTGTTTGTGGTCGGTTGGTTGTCAATGTCTTGCCGTTGCCGTCCTCAGACCCGTTCAGCTGATCCAAGCTCACTTAAGGTGGTGATGCCACTCAGATTTATAGTAGCTACCGTACATTGCACATTATGCTTTTACAAGCTAGCTTGCATTATTTTGGCCGGCGTGAAAAATGAATCAATTTTTAGTGAAAAATCGACCCCATCCAGAGGAATCAGTGGCTCCTCAGCCTCTCTTAATCCAAAGTGACATGCAGAAAGGAGTACGTGGGGACGAGGACGACCGCAGTTCATCAACGGAGTTGGAGGGCGACGAAGAGGAACAGGAAATGGAGCGGGAAGCGAACGTGGAGGATGAAGCTGCTACCAGGGCCTTCAATAGGTCCATGACTAGTGCCTTTAGTGGGGATACTGCTAGCGCTGTTCGCCAGCAGCCTGAGGAAGGCTCCCGTCGGCCATCAGCAAAGGTACTTCTCTGAAAACATCACTGGTGAGTGCAGTTGGTGTTTAGGCCTAGATTAGTGCTGATTATAATTATTATTTTGTGGTGGATACCCCATAGTCCTTATGTTTCCTGCAAATCCTAAAATATTACTGCTATTAAGCCTGCTGGTTTTGCTTGGACTTCCAAGCGGTGATTCTATTGATTTTGGTTTTAAATTCAGTCGCCGAATTAACTGAGGTATTGCTTGGTCAGATAATGATTCGTCCAACTTCTGGTAAAGCCTTGCATCTGTTGTTTGCCTTATTTGACTTTAATTAATAGCGGTGTATCTTTTGGCATCGTCTCTCTGTGTAATGTGACTAGCAGTGAGGGATGTACTGTATGGTAATACTAATAGATATTCACAAGGCCAGAGGCCTTGTGGTGTTCAAAAGTAAGTTTCAAGCATTATATAAATGCCTCTGTTGATTCACAAGCAACAGCAATTGACAGATCTCATTGAAGACCTGGTACAGTTCAGGACCTGCTAGCAGTGTACAAACTCCTAGATTCTGAAATGTTCCCCTCACTGAAAGCTGCTATGCAGGTTGCCTTGACAATACCAGTTAGCAGCTGTACGTGTGAGCGGTCTTTTAGTGCCTTGCGTCGGCTCCATTCATGGCTCAGGAGGACCACAGACCAAAGCAGAGTCCAGCACCGAGCTGTGATGTCCATTGAGAAGGAGTTGCTTGAAAGAATTGAACACCAAAGGGTCATCGACAGGTTTGCCACCCTCAAAGTGCGGTGACATAGAATAACTCTCCCAAAGTAGAGTGCATTACCTGCATGCTTGGAAGAGCCAAATGGGGATTCAGGGGAAGTACTATCAAAGATTTCCCTCCCTTTCTTTTTTTTATATCTTTAATTTCTAAGTATTTTCAAGACCTTTGGACTTTTTGGGTTTACCTTTTTTTTTGCTCTTGATGTGAAGCTTGTTTTATTATTAATTATTGATGACTTAATATTGGTTTATTAAAGTACAGACAGGTGTGCAACCAAGTAAATTAGAGATGGCCATTTGTAAATAATTTACAGAAGATGACTAGCATTTTGTTGTCCAAGTACCTGCTACTTATTTCAATGACAATAAAGTTTAATTTAACCAAATCTAATGACGGTTGGTACAAAAGGAGGCACATAAAGTTAACGGTCAGGAAAACCAGGAGTGCAGAAGGTTTTGTGTTTGTTACAGGGGGGCTGCCTGTGTGAACTGCCACAATAAAGCGGGTGTTCTGGAAAGGGCTCCAAAAGAAGAAGAAAAAAAAAAAATATATATATATCAGGATTTTGGAGTTAGTTGAACCAATGTTAAAATGTTAAAGTTATTTTTCAATAGACATCATTTTTGTTTTTGTGTGGGAAAGAAAGGGTGGGTGGTGGCAGTGGGGCTCATTGGGTGCTCAGGACCCCTAAAGCTCTGACCCTAGAACCGCCCCTGCTCAGCAGCATCAGTGAATAGTTCAGACCCGCGCTGTCGCACCGGCAAGAAAAAATCGCCGCGACACTCACGCATTCAAAGGTGACGATCCGGGCGAGCTCGTCCTTGTGCTTCACCAACAGTTCATACCACCGCCGCAGGAGGTCGCTGCGCTCCTGCAACCCAAACACAACACGAAGAAGATGAAGGCTGTCTGATGGTTACTGAACAGCAGCAGGCTTTAGTAGTAAGCGATCAAAGGTTACAATTCAAGTTTACACCCCTTAAATCAGCATGCCATGTGTGTAGCTGTGTTGTGCGCCAGTTTTCCACCCACAAGGAGTTAGGGTCTTATAACGTCCCCTCTTCTAGGGAATACCGAATAGATTAGTTTACTGCACGAATAACCAGCCTTACGTTCAATGCACTGACAGCCAATGTGCTGTGCACCCCTCAAACCCCAAACCCCACGGCACCGTTACATAACAGACCCTTCAAAACGACAGACAGGGGGGCCGGCAGACAGACAGACATCCATACAGACACATATACCCTTCACCCAGATGACCCTGCCAGTCCCGGGTGACAGGTCTGCAGGTTGGATCTGGTTTGGTTAATTGGCCGATAATAATGACCACAGACATGCACAGCAATGCACCTTCGCGGTTTGTTGCTTCCAGGTGTGGAACGCCTTGTACGCCGCGTCCACGGCCTGCTTGGCCTCCGCGGGACCGCAGTCCGCCACCCGGGCGATCAGCGCCCCGCTGGCCGGGTCCAGGACGGGGAAGTCGGCAGCGGCGGAGATCCAGCGGCCGTCGATGTACGCCTGGTTCCGCACCAGCTCGGGGGACACGTCCAGGCTGTATGCACGCTGCATGGCGGCGGAGGGTACGAACGGGCGGAGGAGAAACCGGGTCCGTAGGAGGCAAAAGCTACCCATCTTCTGGGAAAAGGGCTCCGTGTCGGGGTGCTCCGTGAGACTCTGGCTTCTTTGGGGTCTGCTGTCTCTTTCAGGGTCGCAAGATTGGGCGAGAAATGTGGCCCAATCTGGCAACACCGCTCTCTTATCGAGTCTCAGTGGGCGGGCTTCACCGCCAGGCGCCTCGGTTTGGCTTCAGCTGGTTTGTGGCTTGAAGGCGGTCTTACGCGGCATCGTGCACAAACACAATAGTTACTATAGTACTAATCACTAAACGTGTGCGTTCATTGTTCATCTGAACCGGGTCCGCGGGTCATCATCCGACTTAGGGCTGTTTTAAGGTGATGTTCTGCAATGCTTTCTGTAAATATCGGCGCCCCCTAGCGACTAGAGCGGAGTAGTTCTGATTGGAGGCTTGTTATAATAAACACATCAAGAACCATTATTAGAAAAAACATGTTTTATTATTCCCACAAAATCTTTTTTGAAAATTGGGAGCGTATTCTTCAGCTTTATGATTCGACATAACCAGAGAAGATACAGATCCGTGTCTTATTCTCAATTATCCAATTAGTTACATGTCCAGTTCTACAATCAATAACCAACCTCGACATGGTCGAGGCTGTTGAACAACAAACTATAGATATTCATTCTCATTGTGTTAAGATATCGGTTAAACACCAATGAATTCCATTTTAAAGTCGAGGATTGGTTCACTTTAAACAGGTGACCCTGAAGAGAAACTTAATCCCAAGCCTTCTCCAAAATTGATCAGGAAAACAAGAATATATTTACAAATGTACACAATATCTGAGAACTGGTTCCGAAAATAATCTAATTATGTTAGCAAACAAGGACATGTTACTCATTTTGACCTGCAAAACGTCTAAAGGTTAAGTCTGTACGTTTCTGATCGGTGTATCGATTAGTGATCGGTCTGTTGACGGGAGAACGACGACAAACTGAGGATGATTTCAAGGCCTCCTGTCTTCATACACAATTAAAATACGTTTAATAATATTTGTTCTATTACACCTTATGACTAAGGCTAATAAAACCAAAAAGGTTAATCTATCAGCAGAACAAAAAGGGAGGTGACGGCGCGAGACAACGCTTATCTCATGAAGGGGTTAGCTGGGTGCACGAGGCAGAAGGACAGCTGGTTCATAACACAACGGGCCGACTGGGAGGGCATCACTCCTGTGTCCAGGTCAGGTGATGAGCTGAAAGGAAAAGTAAGAGTTCAAGTCACCCACAGGAAGTTCACTTTTCTTTGATGCCCTGTCCCTGATTGGCGAGCCTGGAGACCCGCCTGACGACGGGAGCTTTCTGTTTCTGGAAGCGTCCGGACGCCGACGTCAACTGACAGAGAGTCTCCTTCAGCCAATCAGCGGTCTGGATATGGATCTGAATTGATCTGGCGTCTCCTCACTTAAAGGGGGCATTGTACCCCCGGGTGGGAGTGGTACAGGTCTGGGTACGGACAGCGCCCACTAGGGATGAAAAATGGGGCCGATTTTCGAAAACGGCTTGTAGGGCTGATCCCACTCACACCTGGGGGTATGATGTGTCCCCTCAAGACATCCAGGGCCTCAGCGCGCGACATGGCTCGGCTAGGATGTATTCAGAGTCTTCCAGTTGACACGGCACCTGGAAAAACTAGAGCCGGAGCTAATAAGAGTTTCTCCTGCAGCCTTCAGAGCGGGCCGAGACCTTAAACCATCCGTTAGAATACCGGGGCCTTCAAGAGCCCAGCGGGGAAAACTAAGAGTGATGAAAAGTCCTTTTTAAACATCATTTATACGTCAGCTAAATAGTCCTTCCTCTGTTGGGTCCGATGCTAGTAGCTCTGGAGCTAAGAGGGAACGACTGAGATGGAGGAAAACACCTGGCAGACCTATCCCGAGGGAACTCCGGACAGACAGACGGCGGGACTGCAGCCCGGCGACTCAAACACTCACTGATTTGACCGTCTGTTTGATGTAGTCCTTCCTGCTGGCCAGGTCGTGGTCCGGGTACGCATCGTAGACCTGGGACACACGGTAGGACACACGTTAGGACACACGTTAGGACACACGTTAGGACACACGTTAGGACACACGTTAGGACACACGTTAGGACACACGTTAGGACACCGCGTTAGGACACACGTTAGGACACGCGTTAGGACACGCGTTAGGGACACACGGACCCGCGTTGGGACACACGGACCCGCGTTGGGACACACACCCGCGTTGGGAACACGACGTTAGGACACACGTCGGTACGACACGAACCGCGTTAGGACACACCGTTAGGACACACGTTAGGACACACGTTAGGACACACGTTAGGACACACGTTAGGACCCGCGTTGGGACACACGGACCCGCGTTGGGACACACGACACCGCGTTGGGAACACGACCCGCGTTGGGACACACGGACCCGCGTTGGGACACACGGACCCGCGTTGGGACACACGGACCCGCGTTGGGACACGCGTTGGGACACACAGACCCGCGTTGGGACACACAGACCCGCGTTGGGACACACAGACCCGCGTTGGGACACACAGACCCGCGTTGGGACACACAGACCCGCGTTGGGACACACGACCCGCGTGGGACACACAGACCCGCGTTGGGACACACAGACCCGCGTTGGGACACACAGACCCGCGTTGGGACACACAGACCCGCGTTGGGACACACAGACCCGCGTTGGGACACACGTTACACCCAGCCGTCTTCAGACAGAGCGCTATGGTAACGATGATTCTGGTGGTGACGGGTCCAGCATACATGAGGGTGTTAGCGTCTAGTCACGCTGAGGTTGTGTTGGTGATGTTGATGACGGACGGTTAGTGATCGGCCGATATTTGCGTTATTTTTGTGTATTTGCATCAGTCGACAGTTTTCACCGAAATTGAGACATGCAACATAAAAGTGACGTTTCATAAATAAGTTGTCTTTCATTATGCACACTTAATCAAAACTTCAACTTCATGTTATAAATAAATAGATAACATTTCATGTTGGGTTAAAAGGTTAAAATGTTAACATAATGTGAGCCCATAACTGAACCCATTTGTAATGTGTAATAAGAATGTGTTAATGTGCTTCAAGCGCACAGAACTAATGTTTTGTTCCTAGTTTTTGTTCCGGCGCGGATGAATGTCACTCGTCGTCGGCGGTATTGTGATAAGCTTGCCTCTGAAGCTAAAAGCAGACGGCCAAGATACAAAGACCGTAAACAAACCTTTAACGAACCTCTCACAGCAAGCATCCAGCGAGGGTTTTTTTAGTTCACCCTTCAATGATCTTTATTTCCTGTTTCCATGTCGTTTTCACGTGCCAATTAGCGTCATATTTCTGTGTTTTCACTTCGTGCTTACGTAAACAACGCATCATTTGCCGACGTGCCGTTTCGTTTAACGTTCATTTGTGGGGTTTGCACGGCGTAAAGGCGTGAAGCAGTAAGGCGCGACCCGTGTCTTGTGTGTTGTGAAGAGGTCTACGCAACACGTGTCGTCACCGTTGTGTCATTTCTTTGCTGTACGTTGAAGTCTCGGCCCCCTAAAAGCGTCCTCACGGGGCGGGTCCCTAGCGAGGGTGACCGAGGCGGTTACCTTCTGGCAGATCTGCTTCATGGTGACCTCCTCCAGGTCGGCGTCCTTCAGCAGGCCGCGCACCGCCGCCTCCAGCTGCTCGTCCGACGGGGCCACGCGCACCATCTTGATGAGGGGCCGGTCGTCGTCAGAGCTCCCCTCAGACACTGTGGGGGGGGCGGGAGAGGGGGGTTCAGACCTGAGGTCGACCCGGTGTCAGGACTACAGCGCGTGGTCCCCCCTGGGGGGCCACGCGCTGTAGTCCTGACACCGGGTCGACGTAGTCCTGACACCGGGTCGACGTCGGGTTAGGGTTAGGGTTAACCCTACCCCTTAGGGTAGCCCTACGTCGCCGTGGTTACATTTAGGGCATTTAGCAGACGCTTTTATCCAAAGCGACTTACAGTAAGTACATTTTATCATAAGAAGTGCAACGGTATATCGCCGTGCGTGCAGTGAGGACGTCCATAGAGCCGAGTGCAGCCGTCGCTAGGCTACCTGTGCTGTTGGTCTTCTTGCTGTGGCTGCTGCTGTCGGCCTTCTTGGACTTGGCGACGGGTTTGGACGGAGCCGCTCTCCTGGCCTTCTTCTTGGGCTGAGGGACGGACGGACGGACACGACAGACAGACAGACACGACAGACAGGCAGGAGAGCAGACAGACAAGACAGGGAGACAGACAGACAGGCAGGAGAGCAGACAGACAAGACAGGCAGGAGAGCAGACAGACAAGACAGGCAGACAGACAAGACAGGCAGACAGACAAGACAAGGAGACAGACAGAGGAGACAGACAAGACAGGGAGACAGACAAGACAAGGAGACAGACAGACAGGCAGACAGACAAGACAGGCAGACAGACAAGACAGGGAGACAGACAAGACAGGGAGACAGACAAGACAGGGAGACAGACAGACAGGGAGACAAGACAAGGAGACAGACAGACAGAGGGGTGAGTACGGTGAAACTAAGCGGTAGGTTAACCCATGAGTTAAGAGGAGGAGGGGGTGGGGTGGTGCCTCTGCCTCACCTTCTCGTCGGCCTCGCTGTCGGCCTCGCCCTCCGAGTCTGAGGGCGCCTTCGCGGACCTCCTCCTGGGCGCGGGGGTCTTCTTCGCGGGGGGGCGCGGCCGTTTGCCGGCGGCTGGTTTCCTGGCGGGCGGTTGGGCCTTGGGGGACCGAGGGGGGGAGGTGTTGGGAGGTTTAGGGAGGAGGTCCCCATGAGGGCCCCGTGGGGTGGGTGGGTCCTTGATATCTGGGTCGTACCTCACCGGTACAGACGAGCAGAGGACACCGTCATGGTTCTCAAACCACACATTTGTGCTGTCAATCGATTTCCTTTTCTTTGTGATTAATTGCAAAAGATCCCATGGGTAGAGCCCGACTGATATAAACTTTAATACATTTTGATTTAGACTGTTCTGATTGTGACATTAAAACAATAAAATAAAAGTTTATTTTTAGAACTGCATTACCTTATTATTTTAGTGAGGACTCCTAAATAACCAATGTTAGCGTATACTAGGCATAGGGTTTGTTTTCGAGTTGGGGTCAGTACTGAGGTCACACAGAGGGGGCGCTGTTGAGGGGCTCATCACAGGTAAGTGGGGACAGCTGAGTGGGAGGGCGACGCTGGGAGTTTGAGACGGAGTGGAGAGTGCCTGGGTTCAGCAGGACAGAGAGAGGGGTGAATGAAAGTAACCCGATGGACACACGTTGCTCTGTGAGGAGAGAACCTTTTGGATTTGTGTACACACGGTGAACTGAAGGAAGCATACAGAACGCAGGCTGATGGGTGGCTGTGGACCTGTGGTGAGTACCTCACACCTAGCCCCCTCGATAGGATAGATCGCACTCACCCAGGGAGGGATTAGGAACAATGGCAAGTTAAGCACACCGCGTAGGGGACTGAGTTAGGTTACGGGCTGTCTACCCAGGTCACTACTCGGTAGGTCAGATCGGAACAGTTAGGGAAATCTGTTTAAGGTTTGTTACGCGTTTCTGGAATTTCTTTTTAAAATATACATCGGCCGACATATCGGAATATCAGATTTTTAAATCACCAAATATTCGTGTCGGCCTTAAAAATCCTTTATCGGTCGGGCTCCACCAATGGGCAACTGATATACAGCGTATCACCTTTAAAATGAACGTAGATTAACGTGTTAATTTTGACCACCACACACACACACACACACACACACACACACGACCACACACACACACACATGACACACACACACACACACACACACACACACACACACACACACACACACACACACAGACACACACACACACACACACACACACACCATGTGTGGCATGGCTCTGGGCTGCTGTCACAAGAAAAAAAACAACCAACCAACATGAATTACCTCCTCCTCCTCCTCCAAGTCTTCATCCTTGTCTCCATCGTCTTCGGACTCGTCGCTCTTCTCGATCCCCGACTCCTTGGCTTCCTCCTCCTCCTCCTCCTCCTCCTCTTCCTCTTCCTCCTCCTCCTCCTCGGCCCGCGCCCCGGCCTTGTCGTCTTCGTCGTCCTCGTCCTCGTCGCTGCTGGACTCCATGACGATGGCCTTGGACTTACTGCCGCTCTTGGTCTTCTTGGGGCTGGCCGACGCGCTCTTGGGGCGGGGCTTGCTCTCGCCGGCTGACAGTCTCTTCTTGCTCTTCTTCTTCTTCTTGGAGAGCAGAGGCTGCAGGTCAGAGGTCAGGGGTCAGAGAGGAGCGCAGGGGGGGTTAAGGGAGCCGGGCTCAGTTCACTTTTTTGGTACTTTGTTGCTTTTCTTTTAATGTAAGCTTTCTTCTTCATGGGCGGCAGGGTAAATGGTTAAGGGACTGCGTTTATATACAGCGCTTTCATAACCCCGGCCACTCAAAGTACAATATTCACCCATTCATGCACACATTCACACGCCAGGCGGAGTCGACCCCGCAGGGCGACAGCCAGCTCGTCAGGGAGCGGTCAGGGTGAGGCGTCTCGCTCAGGGACACCTCGGCACTCCGCTAGGAGGAGCCGGGGGATCGAACTAGCAACCTTCCGGTGACCAGCCGACCCGCTGTCCCTCCTGAGCCCCAGGGGTGAAAGAGACAGGAAAGTGGGGGTGAAAAAGAGAGGGAGAGAAGCGGGGGGGGAGGAGCACGGGGACGCTGGGATGGGGCGTGAGCACGGGGACGCTGGGATGGGGCGTTACCCCGGGTGGCTGCGAGGCTCGGGGGAATAACCCTTCTTCCTGCCAGTGAGCGGCGCGGGGCCGGGCTCAACGGGCGCCCACCTTGCCGCTGTTCTTGGGCGCGCTGAGGAAGATGAGGATGCGGTTGATCATGTCCACCTGGCTGCCCTTCTGCTCCAGGTCCAGCACCTTGCAGATGGCCCTCAGCTTCAGGTTGGTGAGCGACGACCACCTGGGGAGCGGAACACACAGGACCCCAGCGTCCCACAGTGGAGTGAGGATCCCCACTCCTCTAGCACCACGGCGGAACAAACAACTTCTTCTTAAAACGTAATTATTAATTATTTACGTCTTTTTCTTGAGAGTGCTTACAGTTAAGAATGCGTAAATCAGGGGAATCGAACCCAGAACCTTTAGCTGAGAGTCAAACACCCTCACCACCCTACACATAGGGTCTAAGGGTTCCCCCCGGTTCAGGGGGGAACCCTTAGACCCGATGTGTAGGGTCCCCCAAAGGAGAAGGAGAACCCAAGGAGAACCCCAAAGGAGAACCCAACAGAACAGAAGAACCCACCTGAGCAGCTTGTCTCTCTTCTTGGTGAACTGTTTGCTGTTGACGTCGAAGGGGAAGCCGTTGAACTGCCGCATGTTCTTCCTCATGCTGGCGGTCTGAGGGAGACAAACAGAGCCGGGGTTCAGGCTGAGAGCCGGAGCCACGATGCACTCCCATTTCCCTACACACTGCTCCTTCCCTGACTTTTTTATCCAAAGCAACTTACAGTACCGTATATTTGTCAGAAGAAGAAAAACAATACTTCGCTGCTGGTACAGTATACAAGCATTAACAATCGCTAGGTAAAGCCATTCCCCGTATACAGACAGCTAGGATAAGATGCTACACAATGCTATGTACATACTATTTTTCTCCACCCTCCAGGTTGAAGTGAACGAGCACGAGGGCGACGGGTGTAGGAAACGGTTTTGGAACGCGCCCGGTATCCAGATTAGAGTGAAGCTCGCCCCCTGTTGGGTTTGAGCTGCTATGACCCCCTCCGAGTTCTGACATGAACCATGCCCTCACCTTCACCCCGAGACGACCTCTGACCCCTCACCTTCACCCCGATACGACCTCTGACCCCTCACCTTCACCCCGAGACGACCTCTGACCCCTCACCTTCACCCCGAGACGACCTCTGAACCCCTCATCTTCACCCCGAGACGACCTCTGAACCCCTCACCTTGCCGGGCCGGTCGAACATGATGGAGTGAAGCGGCTTCAGGTCTCCTGGCTTTAGCTTCCCGATCATGTGGTTCGTCCTCGGGATGTCCCCCAACTTATCCCCCCCTCCTGAGAGAGAGACCAGAGAGAGAACCCAGACAGAAGAGAGAGAGACCAGAGAGAAGAGTGATGGAGCGACCAGAGCGAGAGAGCGAGCGAGGGAGCGAGAGACACAAAGAGTCACAACAGAGACCACAAGCTCATCACTACCCGATGCCGTGCGTCCCTGCCGATGACTCCTGAGATGACAGAAGGGACACGCATCACGTCCCCCCCCCCCCCCCCCCCGAGATGAACAGTGTGTGGGTTCCCCCTCACCGTCCTCCACCTTCAGCTTTTCCTTGGGCTTGGCCATCTGGATCTCCAGCCGGGCCACCGTCTTCTTGGTCCTCTTCCCCGTCACCTCCATACTCGGGTCTGCACAGAACCACACAGTTCACCTCAGGTCATTTATAACACTCAACTATTGGTTTCCATCAATGATGCGAGTCTAGCGCTGTACTTCATACACCTAGAAGAACTACCAAAGCAACATCAAAGACACTCCACTAGTTATTGGTTTCTATAGCATGGATTCAAGAGAAAATCGGCTTTGGTGGTTTGTTGACGTTTTTTTTTTTTAAACTTTTACCGGGAATCCCGACGCGGCTTTTACCTGGGGTGGGCGTGTCCGCCGGCTCATCTTCCCGCGTCTCCTCCGCCTCCTCCCCGGACAAGGCCGCTGCTTCCACCGCTACCTCCTCCATCTCACTCATATTCCCTCCGTCTGTTCAGCTTCGTCGGGTGGAGTGAATAAAAACGTCCTGGATGGTGAAAAAAAAAACATCCACAATAACAAATTCAAGTTCCGCACAGCTTTGGAAGTTTTGTATTAAATGTAACGCCGGTCACAGCCCACTTCCAACAGGGCAATGCACATAAATACAAGACAGCCGTGTGGCATTAACACGCAGTTTGAGGTCCATGCATGAAGCATGACTTGTTGAGAGATGGGCGGTGCGGAGGAGGCGTAGCGGCGGGCGGTAATGCGGCTTGGCGCGCTGCGGGTGTTTTTAAACCCCGCCGCTCCGGTCCCGCCCTCGGTTTAACGTTAATATACCCCACATACACGTCGGCCGAGCGCGGGTTTACCCCGCCGTGTGACGGCTGACTCGTAGTACAGCGGGGAACACACGCCACCCAGGCGGGGCGGTGGTGCTCCTCCACCGAGGGAGCGGAGAGGCGGGGGTCCACCGGCATGCTAAGCTACGTTAGCCCCGCTTTGAAACACTGTGAAGTTGCAGCCGTGCAGGACAACCTATTCGCCCGGCGAGGTATTTAAAAACCTCCGCCGAGCGACATTATTGTGGATGGATCGGGCTGAAGACGTAAAGGTTAAAGTATTCTCTGTGCCTGGTGTTGGGCAGTCATGTTATAAAAGTTTACCTGGCTCTCAGAGTGTCAGTCGCTCTCTCTCTTGTTTGGGTTTTTTCAAATGGCGGTTTGTTTAGGGGGCGGGGCCGATAGGGCGGGCCGCCCCACCGATTGGCCCAGCGCCGGGTGACGTCACCAGGACACCGCTGGAGCGCGCGCGAGACGAGCGCGGTGGCGGCGAGACGTCCGACGGCATGAATGAATCAATGGATGAATGAGTCTCGACTCCCCCCCCCCATTCAACCCCAAAACTTCAAACATCAATTATCAAACCTCCATTATGGGCGTAAAGGTTTAACGGTCTCATGACGTCGTCGATGCGTTCAACCGACCGCCTCTGACGTCATCTTCGACAGTACTCACATGTTTGCTCTCAAATAGTTTAGAGAACAATCGATCTAATGTATCTGATCTATATCCAATTAACGACAAATAAAATAGCCTTATTGATTATTATCTGCATCATAAATCCGTTTTTTTTTTGTTGGTATAATCTGATAATGTGTGTCAGAGGATGAAGCGCCTTTAGGTGGCGCTTTAGGACGGGGGTAGGGGGAGAAGTGGAGCAGGGTTTGATTTCCATACCGTTGGATGATGGATAAAAGAGGAGGTTGTTGCCTAGCAGCGCCTCTTCGTGCTGATTGGCCCCCGACCGCTGTCTCGCTCCGGAGTATTTTTAAACCTCACTCACACTTTTTCCGTTCAACTTGACGGAAAGAGATGCCACCAAGTTTTGTCAAACAATATTTTTCTTTGAATTGCGTTGTTGTGCGTTGAGAATGACCTGGATGTTAGGATATCCCATCGACTATACCCTGGAGGCTGATCAGGTAGAGGAGCAGGTAAGACCTCTCTAACCGAAAAAGGCTCTTCATGTTGAAACTTGTTGAAATTGTATCAAACAGTAGATGTTTACTGAACATTTTTTACATACTCAACAAATGCTGGATTTATTTTTCATGGTGTCGCCTGTCCTAGCGGTTTCCAAGTAAAAACCGAAGTTCGAATACATTCATTGTTATTTTAGTCAAGTGGTTAGCTTCATGTTCAGAGTGAGAGACACCACTGCTCCATCCGTGTTTCCTATGGATCCAAAAGTGACGTGATCTGTGGTTTGCTCCTTTATGTCACTCCTTTATGTTTATGTGTCCTAAAGTCCTGTGTTGTCTCCCCTGATTTAGCTGTCTTCTTCTCCCTCTCCCGACCCCCCACCCTGTACCCCGTCTCTCTGGTGTGTGTTTGCGGGCTGTGTGTCTTTACATTATGTGTGTGTGTGCGTGTGTGCGTGTGTGTGTGTGTGTGTGTGTGTGTGTGTTAAGTGCATATGTCTGTGCATGTAATTGTGTGCATGCCTGCCTGTGTGTGTGTGTATGTGTGTGTGTGTGTATCTGTGTGTGTGTATGTATGTGTGCGTGCGTGTGTGTGCTTCCCTCCCCTACAGCCACTATGAGCCTGTCCTCCCTCCCCTCCCTCCCCTCCTCCCTACCCTCCCTGGACTCCAGCGGTGTGTTCTACAGCGACGGGGCTGACAGCTGGGCGGACGGCGCCCCCGAGCCCCTGGGCGGCGGCGGCCTGGTGGTCAACGTGGGCGGCTGTCGCTACTTGCTGTCCCGGGACCTGCTGGCCCCCCACCCGGACACCCGCCTGGGCAGGCTGGCCCGCTCCGGCCCCGCCTCTGCCCTGGACCTCTGTGACGACGCAGACCTCCCAGGGAACGAGTTCTTCTTCGACCGCAGCTCCCAGACCTTCCAGTACGTTCCTCCGGGGAAAGAAACCGCTGAACTGGGATGAGCTGTGACGTGAACCTCCTGGTCTCCTGCCTGTCTCTCTGTCTCTCTGTCTCTCTGTCTGTCTGTCTGTCTGTCTCACACCTTTATGTCACACCCGTTTTGTGTGCTGGCGTATCTTGTGATTCGTGTGTCCTCAGGGGATTGTTTGATTTTTATCTCTTCCACTCTCTCTCCCGCTGTCCCCCCTCTCGCTCTATGCCCCACTTTCTCCCATCCTCTTTCTCTCCCTGTCTCTCTGTCTCTCAATCTCTGTCTCTCTCTCCTACACTCTCTTTTGTCTGTCTATATATTTCTGTCTCTCGCTCTCGCTCTTTCAGGTACGTGATGAACTTCTACCGCACGGGCCACCTCCACGTGAGGGAGGACCTGTGTGCGGTCTCCTTCCTGCAGGAGATCCAGTACTGGGGCATCGAGGAGGTGTTGATCGGCCCGTGCTGCCGGGAGCGCTATCTCCGACGCAAGGAGCAGAAGGAGAGCCTGGGCCCTCAGCAGGTGGTCCGGACCGCCGCCGCTGCAGATGAAGACCCCAGCGATGACGAGGACTTCACCGGCGCGGCGTTTCCGGGTCTCCGCCGCTGCCTCTGGGACTTCCTGGAGAAGCCCGACTCGTCGCGCGCTGCCCGCACCTTCGGCTCGCTGTCGGTCTTCTTCGTGGTGGCGTCCGTCGTCAACATGGCGCTGATCTCCCTGGAACCGGCCGAGGGTGCGGCGGCAACCCGGCGGCGGCGCCGGTGAGGACGCGGGGCGTCTCCTGCTGGATGTCCTGGAGTACGCCTGCGTGGTGTGGTTCACGGCCGAGCTGGCGCTGCGCTTCCTGTGCGTGCGGGACAAGTGGCGGTTCAGCCGTGGCGTGGCCAATGTCATCGATCTGCTCGCCATCCTGCCGTTCTACGTCACGCTGGCGGTGGAACGGCTCCAGGGCGGGAGCAGCGAGCTGGAGAACGTTGGCCGCGTGGTCCAGGTGCTGCGCCTCATGAGGTCCCTCCGCATGCTGAAGCTGGGCAGGCACTCCACAGGTAACAACAACGGGGTTACACACTCTACAGGTAACAACACGGGGGTTACACACTCTACAGGTAACAACAAGGGGGTTACACACTCCACGGGTAACAACAGGGTTACACACTCCACAGGTAACAACAAGGGGGTTACACACTCCACGGGTAACAACAGGGGTTACACACTCCACAGGTAACAACAAGGGGGTTACACACTCTACAGGTAACAACAACGGGGTTACACACTCCACAGGTAACATATGGGGACTTGAGTGTTACACACTTCACAGGTAACAACACGGGGGTTACACAGTCCACAGGTATCATGTAGGGACACAGGTGTTACACACTCTACAGGTAACATGTGGAGACATAGTGTTACACACTCTACCTGAGAGTTGAACTTCTGAGGACTTGGATGTCTCACACACAGGTTGGCATTCGTTGTAGGGACAGAGTTGTTTTGTTTGGGATAGTAGAAATTTTGGGTAAAGAGGCATTACGCCCTCCAAATATTAGGAGAACCTGTGAGCATGTTAAGTACCACTGTACGTCAGTTGTTCTTAGGCTGGAGCATTTGAGAATTAGGGATAATTTTTGTCTTTAAGGGGGTGTAGGGCAGAGTTTGTTTTTGTTTTGACGGGTTAGAATAAAATATAATTGTACAGGCATATAGTTCGATTTTGCACAGACATTGGAGCTTTTTTTCTTAAGGGCAAACATAACACAGTTGTCACGGTGAGGTAACTCTGGGTTGAATTACTAAAAATGTAATTCTACCGAAAAGCCGGCCCACAGAAACCCACCGGGGGTCCTTCATTGTTTGTAGGTTTCTGGTGCATGCTCTTATGTGCCAAATCCTTCAAAAGCCTAGTTTCCAGTGACCTGAAAAGTTTGCATGTCGACAGGGTGTCCAAACGCAGAGGACACACTATGTCTTCAGAAAATATGCATATAATTGTGGCCGCGGCTATATGGAACATGGAACCTCCACATATCACAAGCAGGGTTCTGAAGGAAGTCCCTCCAGCAAACATAAACAAGTGTGGAGCTGAGTAGCTCACAGGAGCTTGTAAAACCAACCAGTTGGAGAGGAGAGGGCTTGATGACAGGATGAGAGAGTCGGGTTTTCTTGAGTGTTTTCCTTCAACGTGAGCATTTTTCAAAACCATGAACTTCCAAAGAGTATGCTTCAAATTAGTTTTTTGAGGAAAGATCAAATGTTCCCTTTTAAAATGTGACTCATTCTGAATACATAACAGACCTACATGCCATTGTAACTGTTTAATTTCTGTAAACAATATTTAGATTCCTAATGTGCAACCCAAAAAGATTAGTCAAATTTGGATTAGGGATAAATGAATACAAACCTACAAATAAGAATGAGTAGACAAAAATGATGGCAGGGTTTGATGCGATGACAGAAGGGCACCCTATGTGAGTGGCTGCCGCTGATGTCACACACGTTCCGTTGCTCTGATGATAGGTTATATCCAATAGCGTCCGGGGTCAGCTTCTGCGGGTAACGCCCCCTGGACATCGAGAAGGACCCCAGAGGTTCTAGTCTTACTACGTTAAAACATGAGTCTGGCAACGTCTGGCTAATGGTCTTACAGCACTCAGAATATTTCGTAGCAGCCACCCCCTCCTCCACTAAACCAAATCCCTCCTCCTCCTCCACCCTCCTCCCCCAGGCCTGAGGTCCCTGGCCTCCACCATTACCGAGTGCTACGAGGAGGTGGGACTGCTCCTCCTCTTCCTCGGGGTGGGCATCTCCCTCTTTGCCACCACCATCTATGCACTGGAGCACCACCTTCCCGGCACCACCTTCTCCAGTGTGCCCATGGCTTGGTGGTGGGCCACCACCTCCATGACCACCGTGGGCTACGGGGACATCCGCCCTGACTCCGCCCCTGGGAAGGTAGGCTCCTCCTCCAGGCTCTGCTGTTTCCTGTCTACTAGTGGTGGATTTAATCATTTATTTCCGTGACGCCAGTTTGCATGATTCAGTTCGCCAAGAGGAGTCGTTTGCGAATCGTTTGTTTGTTCGTTCGTTCAATCGAGTTTCCGGTAGCATTGAGTCTGACTGACTCAGCTGAGAACCGTGCAATGGCGTGCATTCCATGATTCCATGATTGTTCGTTCAGCCTAGTTTCCGGTAGCGGTGAATCGCATCATGGAATGCACGCCACTGAATGGTTCTCAGCTGAGTCAAGTCAGACTCAGTGGAGTTAGTGCTACCGGAAACTCGTTCGTTCGTTCAGTCGAGTTTCCGGTGAATCGAATGGTGAACGAGACAAACAAGAGAAACAAACCGGTTCGGTTCGTTCGTCCTAATGACTTCTTCATTCGAACCGGTTCGCGAACAAACAAGCTAACACTACTGTTCACTAGTTCGTCATCGTTTAAAAGACGCTTGTATTCAAAGCAACTTATGCTGAAAGTCAGATACAGGCCCAGGGGGCTTAGGGCGTCGTGCTCTCGGCCTACAGGTAGGCTGCGGACGTGGGGATCGAACCCAGTACCTTTTGTTTTGGAGGTGGCCAGGAGGAGGGAGGGGGCAGAGTGATTTTTGGGGTAGTCCGTCTATCTTCCGCTCTTTCCTGCTCTCTCTATGTACGCGTCTAAAATCGTACCGACAGCAGAATTGTTTAGAGTGTTAGTATTATTACATATACTGTCGTTTGTGCACCACTGTGAACAACATTCACCCGGTTGTGTAAAGGGATCAACCTTAGATGAGCTTTCATCAGAACACTGGGCTGGGTGAAAGTTCAGCCAACACACCAGTGTTCAGAGGTCATCACATGGACTTCAAATATTTACGATGCAGCTAAGGACGAGTAAGTAACTGAATCCTTTAAATATAGGCTACAACTGAGATAAATGCTTTCGCTCGAGATTTGAACTTCAAACACGTATACGAAGCCGTTTGTGTCTAGATTCAGTTGATTTTACAACACCAAACAGAGCTGTGATCTGATTGGACGTGCCTCGAGAGGTCAGAGTGCACCGGGGTAAAGTTGAACTGCTGAACTTTGAGAAAGTAGAACTCCAAGCCATGGTTAGTGTGATACTAACGGTTTGGCTTCAGCACCCAACTCCCTAGGAACACCTTGATAAGGCCGAGCGCCCAATATAGGTTCACATTTAGGTCATTTAGCTTTAATCCAAAGCGACTTAAAATAAGCATATTTGTCAGAAGAAAGAGAAACAACAATATAACTCTATCGGTACAGCATGGATGTTCATAGAACCAAGTGCCAAGCACTAACAATCTATAGGTTAACCCATTCCCTGTATACATCAAAGATAGCTAGGATAAGATTATACACAATGCTTAGTATTGTTTTTAAGTGCCAGGACGTTCAACAGAAAATAAGTGCATAAGACGGGTGTTGCGGGGTTGGGGGGGGGGGGGGGGGGTAAGGGGCGATGCTATGCAGCGTCCAAGAGAACTCTGAACAGAGTCTTGAGCCTTGAGTGTCGGGTTCTTGCGTCAGTGACCTCCGCCCCCTCTGTCGCTGAAGGTGGTGGCGTTCATGTGCATCCTGTCGGGCATCCTGATCCTGGCTCTGCCCATCGCCATCATCAACGACCGCTTCTCCGCCTGCTACTTCACCCTCCGCATGAAGGAGGTGGCGCTGAGGCATCGGCAGGCACTGCGGAGGCTGGCCAGCGGCGAGGAGGGGAGGAGGTGGAGGGGGAGGTGGTCGCGGCGGGGGGGGGAGGAGGGGGCGGGGTCAACCTGCGGGACGCCTACGCCCGCAGCCTCAGGGAGATGATGCGTCTGGAGGGGAGGGAGCAGGAGAGAGGCGGGGCCGGCCGGGGGGTGGGGGTTACGGCGGTGGAGGGGCTCTGAGGGAGGGGGAGGGGCTTTGGCGGGAGAAGGGGTGGGGCTCTGAGGGAGGGGGAGGGGCTTTGGCGGGAGAAAGGGGGACAGGCCTCTGGGGAAAGTGAAGATGCGGGAGATAAGAGGAGGAGCTCTGAGGGGGCGGAGCTCTGGTTGTAGAAAAGGGGCGGGGCGTGGGAGTGGGAGGAGCTTGTAGTATTCACCGATTAACCAAGGATATATGTTTATTGGTTATTTTAATTCCGGAAATCTGAAGTTTTTTCTGCAGACAAAAATATTTGTGCTTTTCTGTGACTTTTTTTTAAAGTTAAACTCTGAATCAAATAACATCATGGCAGATGTATGCACCATAAATATCATATGAAGGTCATTGGATCATATGGGTAGGGGATAGAGATGCTCTTGATGTGTAGAATGTTAATTAAAGGTGCAATGAACTTTATATTTAATGGCCTCGAGAGAATGATTTCTGACCTTTACCACACTTCAGAACTTGTGTGCATACGGACACACACACACACACGACACACACACACACACACTTTCCCTGACACATGACTCACTCTTTACATATAAATATGTCTCTGTGGATGACGACTGTTTATATAATGTAACCTTTTCTTGTTTTATGCACTATTAAGCTCAGAGGCCACACCCTTTATTCAAATGACACACACACTAATTATTCATACTGTTAAGCCTAAAACAAGGACTTGTCTCGAGAAGAAAACGTGCACCAGGTTTCTACTGTGAAAATGGACAAGCAATTTGTATCACTAACACCTTATCTCATAAACTCCTGTATAAGAAACAAGTTGAGTCTGACAGCTCCCCTTTGAAGGCTGTCTGGGGACCAGGCCGTTATTCCTGCCTGTGTAGAAGTCTTCGATCTTGGGGAGCTCATTTCAAACCTCCCTGCTGAAGGAGGTCAAACCTGAGCATCCATCCGGCTCTGTGATTGGTGAGTTATACGTTGAAGTGAAGTGTCACTCAAATGTCCCAGACTATGTTCTGATTGTGGCTCTCACCTTCATCATTCAGCTGCATTCTATCAGCGTGTCTGGACTATCCTGGATTAGCATTTAGACTGGCTGGTTGACCTACTCGCTTCACCAAACAAGGCCTTACCGTTCCCCTGCTCTGTGTCCAGGGACGGGAAATACTCTATACTCGGTCTCCTCATCAGATGGTCATTGGCTGTTGATTGTCGAGCTAATGCTAACGCTAGCATCACTATTGGCCTTAAACGGTCAGCCGTCCAGAGCAGAATGCAAAGAGGACTTGTGCACGTCGGTCTGTGTAAGCGAGGGTCTCTCTGTCTCTCCCCCTGGTCTCATCAATGATGAGGCACACATTGATAGGATCTGTAAGAGATCCTTGAAGCAAAGGCTGATTGCTATATGCTACCTAGGGGGCGGCCACAATCCTCCTCATTGTAAAGTTTATAGAGGATGGTGAGGTTGATACACGATGGTGTGGTGCTTCATGTCGCCATGCAGTAGAGCCCTCCCAGCTCCAGAAGTCCAATCCGACTCGGCCAGGTAAGGCCGCTCAAACCAGCCGTTATCCACACACACTTCAATCTCCCTGTAGCTCTTTATCTCGGGAGACCGCTGCAGATGGACTAGTTGATCTCACTGGGTGTCGAAGAAGTAGGTCAACCCAGATAAGGACCCTTCTGGAATGTGTATTGAACACGTAAACATATAGACGGATACAAGTGGATGTATGACCAATATAACGCCTCTCCTTGTCTGTATCTAGTTTTTGTCGTGGTTGTGTACCTTACTCTTCGCTCATAACCTCACGCGTGTCATCTCCTCCTCTCCGCTCCTATAACCTCTCCTCTCTTCTATTCCTCGACTCCTCTCCCCTACCCTAGCTGCCTTCCTCCCCTCCCTACTCACCCCTCTCTCCTCTCCTCCCCCCCCCCCCTCCGCCTCTCCTGTGTTGCTCCTGTTAAAGGAGTGGGTGTGTGATGGTTGCAGGTCCCTGGAGGGCGTGGTATTAATAGTCTGAACTCTTCCATCCAGCCCAGTCCTTCCTGGGGTCTGGTTCACCTTGTCCTCTGTGAGACTCAACTAGCCCAGCCTAGACCCTCCTGCCCCTTCCCCACCGGGAGGGGGAGAGTCGGGGAGATAAAGGTAGGGACAACTCCAGTATGAACACACACATGAACGCTGAATAATGTAACTGGGCCAATAAGCTGTCCCAGACAAGGGACACCGGGAGGCTATCTTAAAACATACACGCACATACACACATAAGTGAGTGGTCGTTATCCAGAGTTTGACATTAATGCCTGCATAAAATCCTTCCCGTTTCCAGCCCAAGTCGAGCTCCCATTGTCCCTGACAGCTAAGCCCACGACAACGGCGCTGTGATACAAAGGGGCTTTTGTTGTCAGATTCCTGCTCCCACGTTTCCCTCTAGCGGCGATTATGTAGCATTACAACAACACGGAACCGGGTTTTGCCAATTCCAGGTTCATTCACACGAGGTCAGCAAACACAAGAATGTCAGTGTATCTGCTCCGAACTGCTCTGAACGATTCATTGCACCATTGTTATTAATTGGCTGGTCTGCAATGCATTTTGCCATTAATATTAAACGTTCACTGTGTCGATGAGGGATAGGCTACATATAGGTGATGGACGTTTACTCATCGCCTAGATCTATGAAGAATGGAGCTGCTATAATCGATATGGATCATAAACGTCGATGTTGGCCCCATGTTTGTGATGTGCATAGTGGGTAATGCGACTCTTAGGTAGAAGCACCGAGAAGATGGCCATTGGGTTTTTGTTTTCAAGCAGTGTGTATCTGATGTTATTCAAAAACAGACAGATATGTTGTTGCAGAGACGTCTAGTGACACAACACCGCATACCATACCATCTAAAACAGCCTCGAGCCTGCAGGGGAAGGTTTTAATCGCTGTGCATACTCGTTGTGCAACCTCCATTTTCGCAATAGCTCCTAATGCATGCAGTATCGTCAGTGCCCACCCCTCCATCTATACAGGCTTATCCCTATGGCTTTGTAATGCTAATTTATAGAGAATGTTTCAACCAGGTCACAGGCCTGTCCAATTGAATCACATATCTCCCAATGAAACAATCTCGAGCAAACGGTACAGGGAGGCCTCACCCCGGTAACCAGGAGTTCAGAGTCCGGTTGTAACGAGACTCCGGCTGCACAACATGTTTTCACCAGCGGCGAGGTGTCATGGCCGCCCTGAGCTCAGTATTTATAGAGCAACGTTCTGCGCAGGCGCTCTAAGGCCACTGCTTCATACATACACCATGGTGTGTGGGGTCGTAAGCGGGGTTATACTACATTGTTGGTATAAAATAAAACAGCCAGCCAGGTCAGGGTATGAAGTGTTAAGTTACACAATAAAAGGTTATGAGTGTGACTAATTTACGTCTAAGGTAAGGTCCAGCCCCATGGCTGAACCAAAACATCACAGTAACGGAAAAAACGGGTTCAGAAATGCGGTTGGAAAAAAACAAGTGTTTTATTTAGACACCAAAAAAAAGGCCTGAATATTCAGGAACATTATAAAATACTTCGTTACGAAGTGATCATTTCTGAATTTCTGGACACAGGAAAACAAAGCCGACGTTAAACGTTGAACTCCTCACTGGAATTCAAAAAACGTGAAGCACCAGTGAACCATATGCCGTGTGATGACC
Organism: Melanogrammus aeglefinus; assembly: GCA_900291075.1. Lineage (NCBI taxonomy): Eukaryota > Metazoa > Chordata > Actinopteri > Gadiformes > Gadidae > Melanogrammus > Melanogrammus aeglefinus. The sequence goes on along the minus strand of OLKM01000929.1, from coordinate 30,177 downwards.
TCTCCATACACCGTAACGCTGACCCACTACCGCCGGGATGGAACCCATCACAACCGGGCCCAGGTTCACTAGGTGCCGGGGCTGTGAACCATCCGGGCCGGGTCCCTCGCTCCAGCGCATCCACCCCCCCAGAAACGTGCCCCAAAACCGGGCGTAAAGTCTGAAAAACTGTCTCCTCCTCCCGATCGTCGCTTCTGAATTCCCAGCATCGCAGAATGTAAACATGGTCACAGTGGCAGCTTGTAGGAACGGCTCGAAAAACCAGGAATAAAAAGTGGAGGTGGTCGCTCGGAGGCTATGGAAGCCGAGAGTGAGTCACCGCGGGGGGGGAGAGAGAGAGAGACAGCCCCCCCACGGGGAGGATTCAAACATAAACACAACAGCCCAGCACACCGCCGGCTGCGGCCAATCACCGGCTCGCAGAGCACCGAGACCGGGTAGGAAACTCACAACAAAGGGGTGGGTGGGTGGTGTGGTGGGTGGGGGGGGGGAGACGAGCCACTAAACCCGTGATATTGAATCCATATCCTAAATAAGAAATAAAGTCTTGGTGGGTTTTTGTACACACAATGTGTGAACAACGATTGTGTGTCGCGGTTGAATGGGGGTGGGGGAGTGGAGTCGACCTCCTCCTCGTCAGCACGACACAGAGTCCGATCCTGCCGAGAAATCCCCACACTCCGCAGCGGGGAACTGCAGCCTCCGCACGGCCTCCTTGATGAGGTTCCCCGACAGTATGAGCTCCTGGAGGAGCCGGTGCGGGTCGTCGTCCTCTGCCGCCGTCAACCGCTTCTTGTTCCACGGCTTGATGCGGTCCCATTCCTGGTCCCCGGACACGGGGACGCCGTAGGGACTGGCCCGGCTGCTGCGGTGCGACCGGTTCCTCAGCCGCATACAGCAGCCCTGGCCGCCCCGCTTCTGCTGCATCGCGAAGCCGACGTTGGTGACGCTACCGCCGGCATGTTTGAGGCCGGCGGTGGTGTCCACTGACACCCCGTGGTGGAGGCACGCCATGGTCTTCTGCCCCCCCGTGCTGTTGTTATGGAGCTGCAGCGCCTCGCCGATCTTGGTGACCAGCGCGTCCACCTCCTTGGAGTCCACGGTGACGGACTGCTCCAGGAAGATGTAGTTCTCCTTCCGACAAGGCATTTTTTTCCGGCTTTTCTGGTTGCTGCTCGCCGGGGGTCTGCGGGTGTCTGGTGTGAGAGTTGCGGGCCGCTCCCTACTCTCACCACGCTGTTCGGCAGTGAGCCTCAGAGCCCAGTCTTGATTTGTAAACAATGGGTGACGTCGGCCGGACCGTACCACTTTTCAGAAGGGGTGCGCTGTTCGTGTAGATAACCGTTCTGGATGGCAGCACCTATCGTATCTCTTACCCCATCCACGTATTTCACCCCCACTATAAACACTAGTCTTGTATTCTACCTAGTCGATATATATGCATGTTTTGAGAACCAAACGTAATCGATACCCGATGCTGAGATTTCTCCATCCCCTACGTGCGCAGATCTCTTGGAAGCGTCCACCCAAACGGACATTACATAAGCAGAACTGTCTGCCGGCCCATCCGAGCAAAATAAACAATGGTGGATTTCATAAGATCACAATGTTTAACAGGGAATGCTTCAACACAAGTAACAGGCTGTTCGTTTGGCACCTGAATCCACATCGAACGACACGTTGCACTAAAGCTATTCCACAAACCCAGTCTAGAAACTACTATTTGATTGAATCCCATTCATTCAAAGAACTACAATATAATAGGGTCTATTCAGCGCTATTCTTCCTCAAATGTAACGTACACTCGTGTCCCCAACTCAAATCAAACATAGCATTTAATTCATCCTGAATATTGTGTTTAGGTTGGTTTTCAAAGCGGTGGTTCCACTCGCGGACCGCGGCTGTCTGGCCCGACAATAGGGGGAGGGGAGCCGGGAACACGGTGTACGTTTCTGGTTCTCAGAAAACAGCGGCCTCCCCGCTCCTTATAAGGCGCTGCTCTATAGTGGCCATGCGGTGGCCAGCCAATCAGAGAGCGTCTAGCATTCTCGCTGTGTGGCTCCCTTGTGTGCGCACGCACACACACACACACACGCACACACACACGCACACGCACACGCACACAACGATGTCGTTTTAACGGTCGCTTACGTTGTAAAGTTGTGCATTAAAGGCAGCGGATGGAGAATGCTAAATTTGGTTGCCCGTTGTTCCCGGTAGCCAACTACATAACTGGGAATACCGGGAACAGCCGGTGTAGTGAACGGCCGAATCCGTTTGGTCTCAGAAGTGCTCCCGTTTATAACTCTTCGAGAACTTTCCCAAGGCTCCGTCTCACACACACACAAGCATGCAGAAATACACGCACGCGCACACACACACACACACACACACACACACACACACACACACACACACACACACACACACACACACACACACACACACACACACACACACACACACACACACACACACACACACACACACACACATACATACCAACACACATATAAATACCAACACACATATACATACCAACATACATACATACACACACACATATACACATAAATAATACATACATACATACATACATACATACATACATACATACATACATACATACATACATACATACATACATACATACGCGCACACACAACTGCACACTATA
>OLKM01000929.1:22500-25000 GCA_900291075.1 Melanogrammus aeglefinus | reverse complement strand
TGTGTGTGTGTGTGTGTGTGTGTGTGTGTGTGTGTGTGTGTGTGTGTGTGTGTGTGTGCTTGTGTTTTTAATGTTTATGTGTGTGCGCTTGTTTGTGTCTGTGTGCTTGGGTTTTTAATGTTTGCATGTGTGCTTATGTGTGTGTGTGTTTGTGTTCTTGCGTTTTGAATGTTTATTTGTGTATGTAAGTGTGTGTTCTTGTGTTTTTAATGTTTGGCTGTCTATAGGTGTGTGTGTGTGTGTGTGTGTGTGTGTGTGTGTGTGTGTGTGTGTGTGTGTGTGTGTGTGTGTGTGTGTGTGTGTGTGTGTGTGTGTGTGTGTTCTTGTGTTTGAATGTTTGTGAGTGAGTGAGTAGATGTGTGTGTGTTTGTGTTTTTAAAGTTTGTGTGAGAAAATGGGTAATTTCCTGAGTGCATGTGGTGGTGGTGTCTGTGTGTGCACGTGGGTCTTTTCCTGTCAAAGCATGTTGCTAAACACATGAGTTTGTGTCTGCAGAGAATGCAAAGGTGCAAAGTTAAAGCAGTCCAACTTTAAACTCCCAGCAGAACAATCACGTCGAACGAGCTCAGTGTCAAAGACACCCAGGAGTCAGATCAACACGAGTCAAGCGGAACAATCAAGCAGCTCCACTACCACATCATGTTAGCACTAATAATACATCGGCCGTCACATGAAGGTCAGCCTCTTCTCGTTAGCTCATGCAAGCCAGACCCTGGATGGGGCGAGTTACAAACCAACCACACCCCTATTTTAAATCCTGCCGGCCCGAGGACGCATGCATTTGAGAGTATAGTCGCGTGTTTGTTCCTTGTGCGGTCTTGTGTTTCGTCGGTTCCACAGAACTATAGAGCGAAAAGGAAATGATCTGTGAACGACACCATGTGATGACGCATAAAGAATGAATGAAAGGGTTCATTGAAGGCCGCAAATCTAATATCCGGGACATAGTTTAGGTTTCTATTTTAGTTTTTTATGGTGCAGTGTTTGACTGACGGCATGTAGCTGGATTAGGATTGAGCATCTTTAGTGAACAACTGCAGGCATAGTTTAAACAACAGGAAAACCTAATGACGATATCTATTAAGAATATCCTGCCTCAAAACACATACACAAGTACACACATTTATACGTGCACACACATAGACTCACATACACACAAACACACATACACACATATATACACACGCACACACAAACACAACACACACATATTTACATACACGGGCACACACACGTAATCACAAAGACAGAGTGTTCGTATTGCGTGTGTTTACAGTGCTCACAGACTGGTTACCCCAGTTGTTCCACAGACAGGCGCGCACACCCACACACATTCATGCACTCACTCACACACTGACGCCACCTCATCACAACAAAACTGATGACTACACACCAGAGAGTGTAGGGTGTCAGAGGGAGAGGGATAGTGGGGGAGACAGAGGGAGAGGGATGGAGGGGGAGGGGGAGGGAGAGGGATAGAAGGCGAGGGATAGAGTGGGGGAGACAGACGGAGAGAGTGTCAGCCACAAACAGGGCTGTGACGTTTTGATCGTTTGGTTCGGCTGTTTTTCCTGTGGAGGATCAGACGCCAACAGATTAGCAAACTGCCTTTAATCCACATCCTGAAAACAGACGCACACACAGGCACGCACGCACACACATGCATGTGCATGCTCACACACACACACAAACACCCCCCCAGCAGATCCCACACCCACGCACACAAAGCCCCCCCAACACACAGATGTGCGCGTCAGAAGGCGTGTGGTCATAACACCCTGGTGTTGACAACACATCATGGGTCATTACAGGGCAGCTCCATGTTCGGGTGAAGGCGAACCCCGGCAGAACCCCTCAGACCTCGGGGCCCTGCAGCCAGCAGAACCCCAAACCTGGTGACCCCCACCGAGGCCCCGGGGCCCCCGCAGCTGTTCCTGCTTCCTGCTGGTGTTTTGATGATGTCATCTTTATTCAGAGGCCGTGAACGGTGTTTCCCCAGAACAATGTGGAGTAGGCCTCAATGAGACACGCGTCCAGTAAAACAGGATGTTAGAACAAGAACAACGGGGCTAGTGCTGGAATAATGAAGGTGTTTGATCGGGTGATGTCAACGTGACCACACTAAGCTGTTCGAGAGAGGATGTACAGTATGTTAGGATGTTACCGGTCATAATATTATGGACAATGTGAACACAACATGTTTATGGTTGAAGAGGAAGTTCTGTTCTTTCGATATGCTATACATAAATAAATGTTTAATACATTAAATACGTGTATGTTCAATACATTGATGACTGCGGTGGGCCAGTAATGCTTTGTGTACGTTTTGTTTTCAAGCATATATTCTGTGTTGTTGTGTTGACATTGTGGTGTCCTGTATTGAGCTTGATGTCTTGTTTTTGTAGTTCATCTGTTTGTGTTGACATTGTGTTGTCCTCCATTCAGTTGTTTGTGTAGGTCGTGTGTATAAGGCCCCTGTAGGTGTCATGTTTGTGTTGTT
>OLKM01000929.1:0-17500 GCA_900291075.1 Melanogrammus aeglefinus | reverse complement strand
AGTGTGGATAGGCCTTTATTCTGTTCTGGCCGACCTCAGCAGAGAAGAGGATTGTGGGTAATTGTAGCCAGCTCACAGAGGATTTTCTTGAAGCCATATCTACCTGGAGACACAGAACGTCCTCTGAGCCAATCAGTGAAAAGGATTCAGAACATCGCCATGCAGCTGTAATCAGGTAGAAGGTGAATTTGAGCACATTCACACATTAACATCCGGTACGTCCACCTGTGGTCTTGTCTTTACACGTTGAACATGCTACATCGACTCACAGATGTAGAAGCCTGTGTTTTGGCCTTTAGCTGCAGCTTAGCATTTTGAGCATGATGCAAAGTTGTGAGGCGAGGTGGCGAGTAGAGAGGAAGTGATTTCCTCTTTATTTAACCAGGTCTCATCGAGCATCACGTCTCTGTTCCAGCAGCCACCGGGCTCAGTCAGCAGAGGTAAAAAACATCACCTAGTGACAGACGACCAGAACGAACAGGCATGAGCTGCGACAATGTTCCGACTGTCCAGGTCTGCTTTAATCAGTTAAATGATTCATGCATGTGTGAGTAAACATGCCTCACTATACTGACACTGGCAGAGTTAGACTCTGTTTAGGCCCTCGGGTGGCAGGGTTGAAGTTTCAAGTCCTTGGGGGAAGGGTGAAAGGGTGAACACATCACAGCAAAGCATTAGGTCAAATAAAAGGAAGGAAGTAAAAAAAAAATCGAATTCAGGAGACGTAATTTGAAAAGTACTAACATTTCATTTAGAATTTTTATTTTGAGTCAAATGTTGAAGTCAATAGGAAGCAAAAGTTGTGTAAACGAAGATGAAATAATTAATGAAACCGTAAAACGTTAACAACCAAACATAAACATCTTGACAGCTTGCTGTGGATAAGAGTGAACCCAAAGTCTGGGGTTACGCAACACAACCACTTTCAAGAAACCGCTACCAGGAAACGTAAATCAGGAGTGTGTGTGTGTGTGTGTGTGTGTGTGTGTGTGTGTGTGTGTGTGTGTGTGTGTGTGTGTGTGTGTGTGTGTGTGTGTGTGTGTGTGTGTGTGTGTGTGTGTGTGTGTGTGTGAGGAAGTGTGAGAGAGAGTGTGTACAGTACTTGCAGCATGGATATATATACATGGAAGATGGATGTGAGAAATGTACACTATGTCTGGAACACACACACGCACACACACACACACACACACACACACACACACACACACACACACACACACACACACACACACACACACACACACACACACACACACACACACACACACACACACACACACACACACAATCACACGCAACGAAAACATACACAGAATATAATACAGGCGTACACACACGTGGAGCTAAACGTACCCACTGAGTGCTACCAGACGTCAGTATGGGCGGGGTAGTTAACATAGCTCCACCACTACTGTAACACGCTGGCTAAACACGCATAACCTTTAGCTCACGTGGCTGTAGTGTGCCCATGCTTTAGCATAACCTTTAGCTAACGTAGCTGTGGCGTACCCATGCTTTAGCATTGGCTTTAGCTTTGGTAGCTGTAACCTACCCATGCTTTAGCATTAGCTTACGTAGCTATGGCGTACCATGCTTTAGCATAAGTAGCTGTGGTTTATCCATGCTTTAGCATAACCTTGGCGTACCCATGCTTTAGCTTACGTTACGTAGCTGTGTCGTACCCATGCTTTAGCATGTGCTTAAGCTTACGTAGCTGTAGCATGTGCTTTAGGACACACAATTTGTACTTTATGGTACGCATAGCATGTGCTTAAACATACGTAGCTGTACCATACCAAGAGTAGCATATGTTACCAGGTTACATGTTTTTGAGGATAGCCTAAGCAGGCCTCTCTCAAGGCCTGAAGCGCCGCACAGGGACTTTAATTCTTGAATATTGAACAATGTTTTGATGTATGACGACATTCAGACCTGTTCCCCCACTTATCTGAGTTATGTCTCTGTAATGAGTTTATGAGAGCAGCTATTTCTTGCTTAACAATTAGGACATAAACTGTAACATGACAACTAGGATGTGTGTGTGTGCCTGTGTGTGGTGTGTGTGTGCGAGTGCATATTATGCGCATGTCTGTGGAATTTGTGTTTTCTTTCAAGTTGTGTGTGTGTGTGTCTCTGTGTGTGTGCGCGTACATGCATGTGTGTTATTGGCAACTATAACAGTTATTTCAACGTGTTCCTGTCCCAGAACGTAAACACCACTCATAAGCTCACGAGTCAAACACGGTCTACGGCACATGGCAGCTGCTTGACCCCAGCTTACAGTGCCCCCTGTCTGATAGCTGACGTTATCTATGATGATGTGGTGATCCATTATCCCCTCAATTATTTCAGAGATACATTTCGTCTATACTTTATCGACCTACAGTAGTTTCCATCCCACTGCCTTTATGCCTCCTTTCCTTTCCGGAAAACGTCATCGGGTCAAGGAGGGATGAAAAGGTGCTTCCTTTCAACCATAGGTAAAGACAGCACTGTTTAAAATGAATTCCACTCCACTCTTCCTAACCGGTCATTGCGCGACGGCGAGTATTGCTGACCTCTAGCGTCTCTAGTGTGAAACTACAATTTCCGAAGATGGACTAAAACAAGCGCTCCTTGATCCATGTGTTCTTGTCGTATTGATTTAAATCAGGTTATCGCCAACACTGAGTATCACTTAGGTCGGACTTGGCCAACGGGAATATTTTAGGCCACTTCAATTCCAATTCACATGTGAAAAAAAAGAGGCTAAACTTATGTTGATGTTGAAATTAACTGCCCCCAGTAGTCTAGTTGGCATTTTCTTTTCTTATGGTGTATTTTATGGGCTTACTTACCAGCTATAAATGCATTCATTTATAGTCAAATAATTTTGTTTCTGGAATTGGTATCCATTATATTCAATTGTATTTTCTTCTCTTCTATTCTTCTGCTTTACCGCGTCTCTCATGCGTCTTCGCTTAGAGTCGGTAAACTTCGTCGGTGGCATGTTGCTGTAAACAGGAGCGTCGCTAGCATAGGCGCCGGAACCTATGAGGCCGCGGGGCCAATGGCCACCCCATTTTTCGTGAAAAAATAAATAAAATGATAATTAAAAAAATTAAAAAATAAAAAATTTTTTTAGCCTGTATTGATGAACTATTTCGCTTCTTAGTAATGTTTTGGCCTAATATTGTTACTATACAAACGAACAGAGCTTTGCCTCCCCGCAACCTTATATTGATTGAGTCTGAAACGTTCAACGATTCAGCCAATGAGTACTACAGCAGGTAGCAATCGCGTTACCATGGCCCATGGGTAAAGAAATGATAAGGCACGGTCAACGATCGCTGTAGGCTTCAATATCATGCAGGCACTTTATTTTTTATCATTTTTTTCTACATCAAAATTTAATGCTTTAATAAAGTATTGTTTTTACCTACCATCACGAGTCTCGTTTGGAGTAGGAAATAGCACAATTGCGCTGCTACTGTTGCTAATGGCTGGTTCAGACGACACGATTTCAGTCCGATTTTGCCCCGATTCGTACGTCGCAGACAAATTTGCGAGTCGTACACGATTTTGAAAAGTCGGCGACGAGACGAGGTCTTATAATGTGACATGCTTGGGATCGGCAATTTTTTCATCTGCGACGTTAGAAAACCCCACGACGAAATGTCTGGCATGCCAGAGATTTGGGGGAATCGCCTGACGTATCCATTGTTGACATGGAGGGAATCCCACAAACAGCTGGAGCTCACGGGTGGTGTTTTGGATCATCGCTTCATTCGCTTCATTCGCGCTTGTCGCTCGAAAAACAAAACGGCGCATGGGCAAACGAAACACAATCAGTAACGTGGTAAAACAAGCCACGTATAGTCTCAGAATTTACCAGCGAGTCCCACCTCTGCTCCCACTTTGGCCCATGCCTCCTCCTTCTTGTACCGGTCCCGGTAAAATACAGCTGCCGTGTCATAAAGGACCGGGTGCCCACAAACCGCCACGATCAGTTTCTCCTCCATGTTTGTGTGCAATAGATGTGCCCGCAGTCACGAATGTGATGTCGGGAGATACTCGCCGCTGATTGGATGTCGCGGTGCGATGCCGCCTGAAAAGTTCAATTTTTCCAACTTTATTCGCGTAAAGTAAACCCTCAGAATAAGACACACCACTTTTCATGGTATTTTAGTGCTTCCTCTATTTTATATGAATATTAATCAGAACCTGTTTAGTAATACAATTGGATACTGGTTTGGAGTCACTGGGTCACATGGCATGGAAGCTATTGAAAGAAATATGATAATTCCTGCATATTAATATTCATATAAAATAGAGGAAGGACTAAAATACCATGAAAAGTGGTGTGTCTTATTCTTAAGGCCTTTGCACACTGAGTCCGTTTTTGTCGTCCGAAATTGCCGCACGTCAAAAAAAAAAATCGATCTCATGTTGTGTCGATCATGTTTACACACCGAGTCCGAAACTTTCGTCCGTCATAAAAAAATTCGGATCAGGTTCGATTTAATGCGTTTTTCGCATCCGTGAAAAGCCTTGATGACCACTCGCGGAAATCCTTTCTGACTCACAAACAGCTGTTAATGCATCAACGTCTATGCTGAATAGCTAATGATGGATCTCTTCTCTCTCCTGTGATCAGTCATATAGGCTACCGGGTTGATCTCTCTCTGTGTGTGTGTGTGTGTGTGTGTGTGTGTGTGTGTGTGTGTGTGTGTGTGTGTGTGTGTGTGTGTGTGTGTGTGTGTGTGTGTGTGTGTGTGTGTCATTGCCAGCCGCTGGTCAGGATCAATTGGATCACAGAAATTTGTCCTCTTTTTTCTTATGTGTGGCTCCAGTTGTGCTAAAAGTTGGTCGAACTGGACCACTGTCATCCTAAAATAAACATGAAAACGGTCCGGATATTTCCGCAGTTCTTTTGCAAGAAGGTGGAACTCCCCTTGGCGTCCTCTCAGGATCGGATGGAGCCAGTATTTTCTTTTTCTCTTCTTTTTCTCTTCAAGAAGTGAGAGGACTACAAAATCATCCTCACTGCTTGACTCCATTTTCTCCCTCTCCGAAATTTGGAACACAAAATAAAAACGCATGCGAATAAAACGCAACGGACTCAGTGTGCAAGGAGCCTGCGCGTTAAGTTTTTTGTCGGATGACGGATACGAAAAACGCATGCGAAAAAAACGGACTCAGTGTGCAAAGGCCTTTAGGCTTTAGTTTTACAATTGGATACTGGTTTGGAGTCACTGGGTCACATGACATAGAAGCTATTGAAAGAAAAAGATAATTTCTGCATATTAATATTCATATAAAATAGAGGAAGCAATAAAATACCATAACAAGTGGTGTGTCTTATTCTTGGGGTTTAATAATACAATTAGATTCTGGTTTGGAGTCACTGGGTCACATGAAATGGAAACTATTGAAAAAACTGCAAGTATTTTGAATTGATATATTTACGTGAAGTAATTTATTGACGGTCCCTAAATCAGTTTCCAGCGATTCACCGCGAGGCTCTGCGAGGTGTGCCAACCGTTCTCCTGCTGCTACTGCCGGGCAAATCTCCGTGAAGTCCCGGCTGGAACCGGACTGAATATCCGTCGAATATCCAACCTAAAACTAACTTCACCGAGGTACGTAGCTCACCCCGTCCTGACATACAGCGATGCGACAGCGACGCGGGCGAGCGAGCGAGGAAAAGTGATTAGAATGTGTACTTTTCAATGAGCCTGTCCTGACGTGCCGCGAGCGACGTCGCGCCGTCCAGCGATGCCGCTCAACCCTGAATTTATCGCTCGCGTTGTCTCTATCTGGACGACATTTTGCGGCGGTGTACCGCCCCTAAACACTACTTATTGGTTGATAAGTACACGCTGCTTCCCGTTGAATGTGTTTACATCCCTCGATGATTTGATTGGTTTGGATTCTTAACCAATAAAATACACTCGCGACAAAATCGTCACGCTGCATATCAATCAGGACACCCTCGCGCGAGTTTTCGTCGCCGTTTCGCTCGCTCGCTGTATGTCAGGACGAGGTGTAATCATGGGCTGCGATTTTTTGTTTTAGATCATGTCAAACAAATCAATAGGCGCAGTGCCGCCGCTCCCATAACGCGCACTACGCGCTGCGCGTAGGGCCTCAAGTCGTGAGGGGGGCCCCAAAAATAGGCAACTTTAAAAAAAATATATATATATAAAAAATCATAGTTGTAATAATAATGCTGATATTATTTCAGTATAGAAATATAAGGCACCTTTTAGCCATGCATATCACAAAACAGGCAGAACAAGAGATATATTTAATTGCTCAAAAAAAAGTTACGATGGTCCCCCCCCACACACAAATACACATGCAACATCCCAAGCTCGCGGTGGTTGCCCTGTCTAAAGTGGTCAGGCGAACTTGACAGCAGGCTATGTCAACTTTTCGGAATGTCCTCGAAAAGATCGCATGAGTCAGGGGCAGAAAAAAGAAAGAGGAAACAGCGAGATCAATCCTTTGCATCACTATTCAGGTAAGTCCATGTTTAATCATTGTAAAATACAGGAAATGTGCTGCTAATTGAATGGTTTGCCTATGCATACACCTCGAACTATAGCTAACGGTATTGCTAATGTTTGCACACTCAAATATGTTATAGCTTAGATGCAAGAAGGGTTGCCAACTGTCCCGAATTGTCCGGGACATCCCGAATTATGATTTTGATTTGTCCCGTCAGCGTCAGGGACAGCTGCAGTCCCGTATTACAATCACAGCCTTTTTTATTTGTATCCGTGAAAAGAGAAAAATGTAACAGTTTAGTGTCTGTGCCCTGGAGACAAGCGGCTCTCAGCTGCACTCCTCTCCACAACAAGCATTTGTAACGCCAGCACGAAAAGGTGAAACTTTTAGCGATCTAAGGCCCTGTCCACACGAACCCGGGTATTTTTGAAACCGAACTTTTATGAACCGCGGTTAAAAAATTTTTTGCGTCCACACCACGGGTTTCATAAAAAATAACTCCGTCCACACGAGACCGCAAATCCGCCTCAAACGTGCATTCCAAAGGAGTAGGCGATAGCACTCCAAACAGGAAGGCCATTTAGCCAATCACAAGGCTGGAAAAATTCATACCGGAAAAACAACAATGGCGAACCGAGGCCGGACAGATTCCTTCGTGTGGACGGACAGCGAAGTTGAGTTACTTCTCACTGTTACTCATGAATTTAAAATAAGAAGAATTCAAGAAAATGTGGATTGGGAGTCGTGTCAGTCCAAGATGATAATCTGATGATAGTCAAGTGATACGTTGGTCTCCATGGATACTACTTATACTGTTTACCGTCGCACAGTGTGACGTCAAACAATGTCGACAAGGAACCAAAAAACTGCGGTTTTCCCGTCCACACGTGACTGCTGAAACCGGAGTTTTCGAAAAGTTCACCCTGGACTCCGGTTACAAAAAACTCCGGTTTCAGGAGCCGACAACTGCGGTTACGTGTGGACGAACGGCGAAACCGTGTAGAGAAACACACGGTTTCAAAAAAACCGGGTTCGTGTGGACGGGGCCTAAGTATCTTAAATCACGATTAAATTGGAAGCTTGCACATTGTTTTCATATTTCATATCAGAATTCTTTAGACATGATGAACCTGGTGTTTATATGTGTGAATATAATAATAATAAATAATATAATAATAATAATAATAATAATAATAATAATAATAATACGTTACCTCATGAACATGAACTTGTTCATACGACGTTTCTCAAGCACCCATTATAATTGTAGAAATTAAATCGAGGAGAACTATAACATTAGCTAGATAACTAGCTATATTTTCATGCAAACGGAAATCTTACACTTAGATCGTTAAAGGGTATTAAAAGTTTCCCTTAGCTAGCTAGCTAGCTAGCTAGCATAGCAAATAGATAACCATAGCAACCAGGAGTCTATGCTAAACAGGTCTAATGCTATTTCAACGAAAACAACATGAAATTTGAGAGAAACTTTGTAATGATTGTCTTGACTATTATTATGAACAATATACATCCAAAGCAAGTACAGTAGTTACAAAATTACACTGAAATTTAATAGCTTCATGGTAATGGCTAATGAAACCTTTGCAATTTCCATTATTGTTGGTCAGCTGTTGGCGCGTGTGCGCACTGGAAGAAAAGTGTCCTCATTTGGGGTTTAGGAAGTTTGGCAACCCTAGGTGCAAGCTAAATTGAGAATTTTAACTGGTTAAAACATGAATTCATTTTACAAGTAGGCCTGTAGAGACCTCAAACTGATCCTGCTCTTTGGCCGCCACATGTTTTAGATGCGGATCGCGTTGAAATGGTACGAAGAGGTCCATTTAAAATCCCATCAGATTTTAAATTTTCCAATATATTTGTGTAAATAGTTTCTGCTTGTAAATCTTGCTTCATAGAAGAATTTTTCTTACTTGTATACTTCTGTTTTAAGTTTTGTATTTATGGATAACTATTTAATTTAAAAAGATTTTGGACATTCCAATACTTTTGTGTACTGTATGTATGTTTTGGCTGTTCTGTGAACTGTGTTCACAAAGTAGATTTAACTTTTGCGTTTTAATAAAATGTTAAACTGGCAGAGGGGGGGGGGGGGGGGGGGGGCCATAAAGGAGTTATGCTTAGGGCCCCAAAATAGCTAGCAGCGGCACTTAGGCGCATAACGTGACGGCAACACCGTTGATGGACATTGATTTCCTTTCGTCTATATCCGACGATGAGGGATTAACATGAATGTCTATCTGATTGACCCCCGCGTTGAAAAACGACGCAAAAGGTATCCATTTTTCGTCGGAAATTGACGCCAGGGATCCTTGGCCATGTGTCACACATTTGACGAGTAGGGAGTGAGACTGTTGTTCTGACCTACCTTCACACCATGGGGGTGAAGGGCTTGTGCTCGCTGCTGGAGGGCTACAGAGTGACAGATCTACCAGGACGTCCGCTTCAGGGACAGCAAGCTAGTGGTGGACGGCACTAACCTGGCCTACGACCTGTATTACAGGTCCAACCTGGACCAGAACCACAACGGGGAGTACCTGGCCTTCCAGGCGGAGGTCCAGGCGTTCTTCAACACTCTGGACAACTTGGGAATCAAACCGTACGTGGTGATGGACGGAGGCTCGGGCACCAACGATATCAAACTGGACACCCTCATGGACCGGGTCAGAGGGAAGGTCCGGAGGGCCCAGGACGCCGCTCAGAAGGGCAGTAGGGCGGACATCCTCCCCCCCATTTCCACGACAGTATTCGAACAGACGCTGAGTAACATGAAGGTGCCTCTGGTCAGGTGCTTCGGAGAGGCCGACGGCCAGCTGGCTGCCCTGGCCAAAGAGTGGTGCTGCCCGGTGCTGTCCGGTGACACTGACTTCTACATCTTCTGCACCTAGAATCACTTCCAGGTGGACTCAGTTTAAAAAGATCCGACCAGGAGTTATATCCTCTGCAAGCGATAACACCACGTCCAGCTTCTGCACCTTTTTCAAAATCGACCGCCAGCTGCTGCCAGTCTTCGCTTTTGCTGGCTGGGAACAACTACATGAAATATCAGAGAAATGAACTGGGACCCAAAATGTTCTTACAGGAAGACGGTCGGAGTTGTCTCCGACCGCCCGCCTGGAGAGACTCCTGAGGTGGATGAGAGGCTTCCAGAGGACAGAAGACACCCGACAGCAGCAATGGATCTCATGCCCAACATGAGTCAACAGGCACGGACGGAGGTGCAGACGGGGGTGCAGAAGTCCATGCTGGAGTACGAGCTCCCCAGCTCCTCTCTGCGGGGGTTCTTCAGCAAGGGAACAATTCCCTCGCTGCCTGCTGAGATGTTGAGCTGCGTCCCCGACTGGAACCGCACACCCCTGGCCAAAGGAGACCTGGGGGCTGACATTCTGGACCTGTTGTGCCCTACAGAGCTCCAATCTCACCCCGCAGCCCGTCCAGCAGGTGTTGTACGGGGTGTTGCTGGGCCGGGGGGGGGGGGGGGGGGCAGGTGGACCGGGTCGGTCTGGAGCTCGTCAGGGTCAAGGTGCAACCGCTGGTCCATGGAGCCGCTCAGACGCTGAGGCTGGACTCTCTGCCCCAGGTAGGCCTTTGGACTCATTCAGCTGGATGATGGATGAATAATAGATGGAGCCAATATGTATAATGGATGGCAGCCGGCATGTTTAGCTCCAAACAAAGAGAAAAGGGCTAGGCTAAATCACTGTAGAGCAAGGCTATATCAGGAGATTTATAAACAGAAAAGTTCATTTTGTGTAAATGTACTTAATTAACTTAATTAGGGTTAGGGATGAATACCTGAAAGTATATTATCAACACATTGTCTTTTATCATAGCAACACGTCATTCATATTAAATCTGTCCAACTCCTCACTAACTGGAATTAGAAACACATGTTTTTTAATTGTGAGGAAGGCTGCTGGCTCCCCTGCAAGACATTTGGGTATTATGTTATGTTGGGTATATATATTTGGCTAATGCAAACCAATCTACAAGTAGAGATCTTGGTTATTCTTTAAATGGACAGATGGTTCGTTCCCACTTCCCAGGCAGATCACGCTGTGAGGCTGTGTGTCTGGAGACGCTGGGCGTGGAGGAAGAGACGCTGGAGGGGGTTCCAGCTCATCTGCGCCTCCCAGTGGCTGTGACCCGCTACTGGCTGAGGAGGGCCAGCCCTGAGCCGACGGTCCTCAAAGCTCTGCTGATGGTCATGGTCCAACCCTAACCCTAACACCCTAACCCACACACACACACACACACACACACACACACACACACACACACACACACACACACACACACACACACACACACACACACACACACACACACACACACAAAGACACTCACACTGATCAGACAAAATTGAAGGACATCATGTAGGTAGCACATGATGTAACTTTAATCACTCATTTACTTACTCCTCTGTGTGTGTGTGTGTGTGTGTGTGTGTGTGTGTGTGTGTGTGTGTGTGTGTGTGTAGGCGGGCAGCAGTATACCAAACACAGTGAACAGCTTCCAGATGGTTCCGTGGCTCACAGCTTCAACCAATGGCAGGCCCTGCCTGAAGTAACGCCTCCAGCTCAACCTGCTGCTCTGCAAGCCCCTCCCTGAACCCCACTCACACCTGGTGAGACACCCAGACAGTACTGTCTCCATAGCAAACACCATCACCTGACAGTACTGTTCCCCATAGCAACACCATCAACCAAGACAGTACTGTTTCATAACAACACATCACCCAGACAGCACTGTTTCCATAGCAACAGAAATCACACCCAGGATGAGGAAGAGGAGGAGGTGGGCGGGACTGAAGGGGTCGGACTGTTTGGGTCGGTCGGTATAATCAGGAGCAGTAGAGCACGTTGTCTTGTAACTGAAAGGTTGCTAGTTAGATCCCCAGCTCCTCCTGGCTGAGTGTCGATGTGTCCCTGAGCGAGACACCTGACCCTAACTGCTCCTGACGAGCTGGCTGCTTGTCGCCCTGCTGTGGTTGACTCTGCGTCGGAGTGTCAATGTGTGTGATTAACTGATGTAAGTCGCTTTGGATAAAAGCGTCTGCTAAATGCCCTAAATGTAAAATGCAAATGAAGGTCTGGAATCAGGCTCAGATTGGCCTAGGTGTGTCAGTTAGAACACGCTACAGAACCAAAGACAGGAAGGACCTGGAGTCCGCCCAATGGGTCTTACTTTTTGCCAAAGGCAGTGAGCTAGTCCCTCGGTTTGAGGAAGTAGTCTGAAGGGAGGGATGTCTTATTTTGATTAGATCTTTTAAAAATGTAGCTTCTCTCTTTCTTGTTGCTCCAAATTGCCCACCCTACCTTAACTTTGACATCACAGAATTAGGAAACACAAAAATAATTGAAGAATCAACAAACCTGAGAACCAGAGAATCAACCAACGAAGACACAAACCACAAGGCATGAATACAACTGAGCAGAGTCACTGTTGATCCTTATCACCGGAAGTCCCGCCCCTCTCTGCCCATTGGCCAACCCATGAACTCAGAGCGAGAGACAGTGTGAGATAAGCTCAGCAGATCACCAACACTCATAGCTCCTTTCTTCAGACAACATCTCGTAAACTAACGTCCACACTATCTTGTTTATAGGTCAGCTTTTGAATTCACACTCTTTGTAGAGAGGTAATATCTCGGGGTCACAGAGATACAACTGCAAGGTAGTAAACAGAAGAAGGGACTTTATCCATGTAAGTCCCTCCTGAGCAGAATTAGTTTCAGCAAATTCTGCTCAGTTGTTGTAATTTCAACACGGTCATTGTTCACGTTACCCTGTCATGTTGACTAATAATGGCTGATCAATATCCATATACACTGGAGGTACTCCACCTCTGTCCGATGTTGGCCGCGTACATCGTGGCCCATCGTGCATCCCTAACTTCTAGTCTCTAAAGGCCTATTTAGGGTCGTTTTAGACGCAGAGACGTAAGCACGTAATTTACACAAGGGACTTGTTTTAGACACGTTTTGATTTACGGTCCCCGTAAGGCTCCTTAAGGATTGCGCGTGTTGCAAGGGGATTCTCCGCCAGAACAGTAGGGGGAGCAACGAACGAATCTGTTGACGTGGAAGTGGAAATCGTAGCGGAAGAAGAGTAGCAGTAGCTTTAGGTCAGAGTGGTAGATATAACAGAGTGGCGACACTTCCATTGGACTCCGTTGTAGCGCCTACTTCCGGGGTATGGAGCCTCGAATAGTTCCACAACAACCATTTTACGGCGTAGGAGACCGTTCATTTCCATTTGCTGGCCCGCCGAGTAACTTCTGAGGTAAATTGATTAAATAGCTACCCTCTTTTGAATTATCAACTGTCTATATTGTATCAGAGGCCCTTTATGATGCATATACTGATATTTATATTGTATATGCACAGCGTAATTATATATATATTTGTCTTGGGTAGTCGACCGATTACCGGCTAGATTTGTTAGCTTGATTTCACCATCTATGAAGGTATCTCCAGGGGTAAATTGATTAAATTAATAGCTACCTCTTTTGAATTGTCAACTGTCTATAATTGTATTAGGACCTTTCTTGATGCATATACTGAATATTTATTTGTATATGCACAGCCTAATTATATATATTTTTAGCTTGGTAGACGACTGATTGGCCTGCTAGTTTGTTAGCTCGACTTCACCATCTATGAAGGTTCTCCAGGGGTAAATTGATTAAATAGCTACCTCTTTTGAAATTTCAGCTGTCTATATTGTATCAGGACCTTTATGAGGAATATACTGATATTTTATTTGTATATGGCACAGCGTAATTATATATATTTTTATCTTGGTGGGCGACCGATTGCCTGCTAGTTTGTTAGCTCGACTTCGCCGTGTGATGGTACCTACCACCAACAATTACAAAATTCAGTAGTGAATCTAACTTTTAGTTTGTTAGTTATTTAGTTAGTTATTTATGTTGGATTGCTAGGAATATTTAGGTTGATTTAAGGATGGGTTTTATGATGCGATAGCTAGTAGAAATAACAGGTGTGTTTGTTTAATTATATCCTGGAAAGGGTGATGTTCAGCACATGAAGCCCTACAGATGCCGCCGCTTCACAATGCTGATTGTGATCGGGCAGTCAATTTAACCTGTATGGCTTTTTAATTGTCTCCTTTCCCCACCGTATTTGTCTATTTTCCTGTCCAAGGGCTCTTAATTTGGTCGGAATTAAACACTTGTTTTAAATTCTTGTTGACCTGAAATTGTTTCTCTTTCTTAGTTGCCAATTGATTCTTTTTTTGTTTTACAAGAGCCCTCTCTGCTTTCCTTCTCAATAATTTTCCTTTCTCTAGTTGCCCTTATTTAGGTCCTCCACAGTCGCCCCATCAGTCCCTGGCAGTCTGGTCCCTGGAGCAGCTGTCCCTGGAGCAAGCTGGCCCTGGCAAGATTTATAACTTTCACTGTTGACCCCTGACTGACCGGCCCTCGGCACACACATCCCCTGGAACACCTGCCCCTGGATCACCTGCCACTGAATCACCTGCCACTGGCAATGTGGCCTCTTGATTTCTCTCTCTGTTCTCCTGTCATGTCCCTTTCAACGCCTCTTGAAATCCACCTCCAATTTCTCCTCAATCTTCTGTAAAAAATTACAAGGTAATGTTGCTGTTGTATGTATTTTGCCTTTGCATTTGCAACTACTGTCATCTCCAATGTAGAAAAATGAATTGAAGCGAAACATTTCTGTAATGTGAATTAAATCATCTGCCACAATCAGAAACCAATAAAATGTATAAAATGGATCTACCGGCAAATAGTGTCTTATCTACATTGTGTGCAAATCCTCAGAGAAATCCCTGCCCTTCTGGTTGTTTTTTAAATGAATGTACAAATAATGAATTAGGTAATCTCATCGGAGTGTAGTCTAATCTTGAATTTACATGAAATGGGGAATATTGGTAGCTGCATGGGTCCTTACCAAAGTTTAATTGGCGCAATATGGTGTGTCTCGTTGCACTTATCCGGAGGCACCCTCACAATAGGGGGTTTTTCGCTCCCTTCGTTTAGGGCGATGGCTGAAAATTGTTGGGACTGCCATCGGGCCTCACTTCAACATCCAAGCTACTTTTTTGTGGGCTTTGAAATTGGGTGCATTTTCAAGTGGTACTTTAGATAGCTTGTAAGAATCAGTTTCCATTGCGCTTCAAATATCATTGGAAATTTGGAAAGTCATAATTCTCTACAGCTTACAATTATTAATGGCCCTTTGGAATGCTAGGCAAGTGATTGAACATTACTTACGTTACATAGTTTGTGACTGTTGCTTGAGCTGTCCGTAAGTTTTTTTTGATGGCTGACCGCATTGCCTTCCATTTTTTCCTAGCGCTCTTGGTCGCTTGGGAAGCCGTACATGTGGTAACCTTCTCGGACCGATTGGAGCATCCAAAATGCTGCACAGCCAACCATGGTATGACCATTTATCTATAAAATGTTTGTAACCAATGAATCATGAACACAACCATTGAAGATCACAGAGCGGGTAACAACTGTTGCCCTCAACGCACTTATGCCCCAACACTTTTGAGAATAGTTAGAGTTCATGACAAACGAGGATGCCTCCTCCTAAACCCATTTTGAATTTGGCTCAGGGCTATTAATAACTTATAATAGCCCTGAGCAAATCACAATTCAAACTTTATGCCATTCAAGACTTAATTTTAATAAGTCTTGTAATGGCATAAAGTATAGTATATTTGCAAACGTTTATATGTTTAATGGTTTTTGCCCTAAGTATATAGTGTTCCCTGCTGTTTGTCCATTGTTGAATCTGTTCACACAATCGCAATCACTTGTTCTTGTCACACCTAATTGTTTAATAAAAAAAAATAGCAATTTCATTCATCCAAGCGTAATGAGTTGTTATTCTTTAACATATTTGATACTTTGTGTGGCCTTATATCTTTAAAATGATCATGGGTAGAACATCTGAATACTTTGATATTAAAAACGAATGTAAGGTAAAGTTAAGGTAGGCCAGTATGCTAACACGAAACGTGAGCTTTCCCAAAACTTAAAAACGTACTATAGCTTTCCAGTTGTCCCCTAGCCACTCTAAATACGGACATTTAATAATGCAATAATGGCAGTAAAAATAAACTGTAAAAAAACAGTCAGACAAATATTGTATGTGTTTTTTTCATTCATATTTACATTCATATTGAAATCTCTGCTGTCTCCATAGAATAACATTGAAAGCGCGCGTGTTTGGAACTATTGAGGCCTTAACATGACACGTGACACCACGTGACCACCCTGTCGGCGAGATCCTAGCGTGTCGCAACTCTCTCTCTCTATAGCTCTGGCTTTAGGTTAGCGTCCTTTTCCACACTCTGACGGGGGGGGTGAAACGATGTTAAGGTTGGAGTCGAAGACAGTTTGAGGGCGCTGGAGCTGATAAGCATTGAAGCAAATGATTATATGTGCGAAGGAGGGAAAAGGATAGCGAGAATAACTTAGCGGAACGGAAGACGGAGATGGGATGTGCGTCCCAATTGATGATGTGGTTAGCTGGCCAATCACAGTCCCTTGCGAGCTGCGTAGGGCCGTAGTGTTTTTTAGTCGCAATAGGTCAGGAATTTGGGCCGACGCACTTAAGCACGTAAGGGGGGATAATTTTACTGCGCAAGGGGGGGTTATGTTATCTTACGTGCTATACGCCGTTACGTCTAAAAACAGAGCATATATCGGCCTTTAGTTTAATGAATCCCTCCTGTTATGAAGTTATCCCAGAATTAAATAAAGGCATGACGGTTGTTCAATATAAATCATCGAAAGTCAAAACTCTACTTTAATGATGTTTTTTTACTATCGGGTCCCAAGCGAAGATCAATCCAAAGCAAACTTCTATACTACTCGACCTACTTCTATAAGACACGGTTGATAATGGGACTATAGGGACGAATCTACTGGGTCAATATAACTGAAGCTGATGATTGGATGTCATGTCAATGAAGAGAGGGAGAAGGGAAGCCTATGTATTGGTGTTTAAAATATTGTGAAGGGAGGGTAAGTGGCTATTGCACAGAATATCTAAAAGAGGAAGCTTACGTGTGGAGACCATTACTGTTAACCTTTCCATACAAAAAAAAATCAGCCCATTCAGCCGTCCCCCGCCTGTCCTAGGTGACGGTAACAAACCAGACACTGAGAGGAAGGCTAACGGAGCAGATGAAGATGAATCCAATGACCCTCTCTGTGCTCCTGCTGCTAGCTGGTAAGCTTGTAATGCTTCTTCTGTTTACTACCGGAACGTGTCCGCAACACACTGGATCCAGACGGCCCTGTGGGTCAACCTAGAGCCTTTTAGAGCCTGATGGACCTCAACTCCTACCACTAGACAGCAGGATAAAGAAAGGACACAGATCAGTTTATCACTCCATATGTTATAATATTAATTAGCAGTGATTGATAATGATAATGCATGTTCTCTAAGTGGCCTCACCAAAAAAGCTTCATAAATATAAAAGAAAATAAGCTTGATATCTAGTAGTCTGAAGTCTGACACAATGTATAATTTTAATTTATTATGTTTATGAATACGATATCAATATTACAATATAAGAATATAAACGCAAACACATTTCAACAATCACCGTGCTCCCCCTGACCTTCTCAGAGCGTCTTTTCGCTCAAACCAGTCCGCTCTCAATTCTTCACCAATGACGGTGAAAAGATCACTTGGAAGAGCATGACCTATGTGAGACCCTGCCCTTAGAACGGGCTTCCCTGTTGTGACCGAACTGTTCTGGCTTCCTCCAAGGGCCGCTGGGGGCGGACCCCCGACTGGCACGTGGGAGTACCCGGACTCCTTCTGCGTTGGTGGAGGGCCTCCACCGCCACATCCGCCTGCAGCTTCACCCACCCCGCGGTGCACCCAAAAGGACCGCGCGGTGGCACGGGGGAGCGGGTGGGAAGCGGTGTCTGGTGCACAATGACCTGATCTGCACGACTCCACGACATCGTGTAC
>OLKM01000928.1:70429-200587 GCA_900291075.1 Melanogrammus aeglefinus | reverse complement strand
TAGATTTTTTGTCAGATTATTGTTGTTATTATTGTCCGAGTCTGGTTTTAACTAATGCTGGGCTTACACCAAAATTTTTTCAGTCAGACTAAAAACTGCAAGAGAGAATTTAGCGCTGGATCAAGTGTGATATTTACCAAGGGTTTTGTAGATCTGTAATATGGGGGTGGAGATGCAGCGACCACAGGAGGTCTGTTAACTTCCTGTTCGGGTTTCACATCTGTCTTATCAGCAGCACCAGAGACACAAACTTGAAAAACAAAAACAAAAAAAAACAACAACTGCTATTTACAGTGCTGTACTATTATTCGGATGTATGTACTTGATTAAATTGTTTTAATCAAGTACATACAGGGTTCTTACCCGTCATCTCGTCCCACCTAGTGCTGATAATGTAGCGGGCTGGTCTGGAACAGAAAATGCAAGGGCTGAATTTCTGTCCCAGTCCACCCCTCGTCACAAGGCTTGGTTAAACCCAGTGGGAATAAGCAGGCAGGAATCATTCATTTTCTCTTGAGGTAAAGAAAGTGAATGATGTTTAAGTTTTAGCTCTGTCAATTCAACCAATAAACACCCTGTATCGTTAAGAGGAAGACAACCTTTTCCTTTTCACACTTTGTGCATTCTCACGCTGTGCTTCCTCAGATAAAGATAGCACATAGTTCGCACATTGAGAACCACAGACTGAAAACTGCATACACAAAATATGTCAATACGCATGTATGGACTCACACAGGCCTTGTTTAAATAAAGGGCAGACCACAACGACATCTACTGTTCCATTGCTGAGACAGAGAACACAAGTTACTATATTGAAAAACTTTATTCACAATTACATACAATCATTTTCAATTTCATCTAACAAGGCTTAATTGCTATTTCGCAGTTAATGTATGGCTTTCAATTAGCTTATTTTAAAACAACATGTATG
This sequence comes from Melanogrammus aeglefinus, assembly GCA_900291075.1. Taxonomy (NCBI): domain Eukaryota; kingdom Metazoa; phylum Chordata; class Actinopteri; order Gadiformes; family Gadidae; genus Melanogrammus; species Melanogrammus aeglefinus. Next base: position 199,656 of record OLKM01000928.1, on the reverse strand, counting down.
GAGGCAGAGGATGACAGAACATATCTGAGATATTTACAAAACCAACAAGGGAAACAGAATCAATTGAGACTCCTTCATCCACCGCCCTTGCTTTCCACACCATGCTCAAAGTAGTCGAAGAACTCATACACTGGTACCTGACACTGTCAGAGAGAGAGAGACAGAGCATGTCAAAACGATTATATTATCATATTAATGATGGAGTTAAACGATGGACGTATTTTATTGAGAATCGGACCAATGGGGAACACAAATCCCGCTCCAATGATTTCAATTTTCCAACTCCTCCGATTATAGTTTTTTCGTTGCGTACGAGGCAGTACTGTTATATTAGTAACTAGCGAGCGTTGTGGTTCCTCTTTGAGGAACAGGTAGGGGTGATGATCTTGCTGAATGAGGCCAACAGGTTAGACTGGGGACATTGGGGATCAAACCCGGTACTTTCTGGCTGGGAGTGGAACCCCCTAGCCCTCCACAGACTCACCCACTGGGAGGACCCTTTGGACGAGCAGGTGCTGGTTCCGTCCACCTCAGACTCTCCGAACACACACTACAAACACACACAAAACGCATGCATAAACACACACACAAAATCATAACCACTAACGCACTGTGGCAACCCGGCCCAGGCCAATTAAGGAGATGCAGAGCACCTGAGAAGCAGGGCTTAAATAGCCTGCTTCTCCACTCATTCAGGGCTCTTGTTGCTCCTTACGGAGAGACAGGTCTTCGTGGGTGATGGGATTCCACCCACGAAGGATGGGACCGTTAATTTCTCCCAGGTTTTTCTTTCTTTTGTGTTTTCCGAAACTTTGTGTTATGTTTAGGATTAAACATGCCTTTTTGGCTTTTTTCCCCTCAAAGTTGTGTCCTGTTTGGGAGGAGGTGGTTCGCTCACCGTGCCGGGTTGCCACAGCACACTCTTACCCAAACAGAGAAATGGACCTGTTAGAAATGCCATCACATCGAAAGTCTGACAAATACACAAAATACCAAAGACAGGGGCGGGTGGGACCATATTTCATAGTCGGAGATTCATACCGCGGCCCCTGCGCAGATATCTTTGGGGACGGTCGGACGGGGGGACGGACAGGGGGGCGGGGATTGGAGTCCTGCGCAGATATGTTGGGGGGGGGGGGGGGGGAGTGCATCCTCCCGATGGCCACTTCGCCTCTGACCAGAGATGTTTAGTAAAGAAGTATAACTACTTCACGTCTGTGCTTTACTGGGGTATTATTTTTTTCTCCTATACTTCAAGTTTTACTTCAGTACAAATTTTTGAGGAGTTTAATACTTTTACTCCGATACATTTTTCATGTACTGAATCGTACTTGTTACAATTATAAAATCCCATTGATTTCTGTTGGAAGAATCGTTGCTTGTTGGCCAGAAATGGAAAGGTGGGCTGTTTACGTTTGGTTGTAGTCTTTTCACTCGGTTTTCCGTCTCAACAGTAGGGCTAGAACTAAGCGAAAAGACCCTTTCCGTTTCCGGCCGACGAGCAATGAGTCTTTCAACAGAAATCAATGGGATTTACAAAATCAGTTAAATGTGCAATAAAACACGACAGAAACTGTATTTCGCGACGATACTTGATTTGGAACATGAAATGTGCCAAATGCCCGAGACAGGAACAATAGTCAACATTTCGGTGTCAACCACTCTATTTCATCCTATGAATGAAAAAGAGTGGCTCAATGTTCAAAATACCAGAATTGTCCTTTAACTTTCCCCTTGTTTGTCACTTAACCGTTCTCTTGGACTACCCCTCTGGCCTTTGAGATGTTTCAGTTTTTACATAAACACTTGGCCTTTGACAGCTTTAACCCAGCTCTGTATTGTATTCCTTTCCTTGTACTGCTGCTACAGCCAAAGTAATCGTGTACTTCAGTTTACATATTTGAAATAATATAAATAATATGATATTCAAACTTTTGACTGCTTTCTTTAATATAAACATAGCACAATACTTTAACTTTCAGTAATTGAGTTGTACATTTTAAAATAAACTACTTGCAATACATAATGGATAATTTTACAGGTGGAGACATGAATCCCGTCTTGAAAGTGGGTCATATATGTCGTCGAATAATAACATCAATTTCTAATTTTGTGCCTCATTGACCGAGAAAAGGAAGACACTGACTTTTTGGTGCTTGTGGATTGAAGACGACAACCCCCACAATGCCAATCAGCGTTCACTCCCTGAGGGACGTAACGTAACAGCCAATTAGCGTTGCCAAAAGCTGTGTGCGCTTCCGGATGATATTATGAATTAAAGACTGTGTCGGGTTCTCAGACATCTCTGGAACTTCCAGAAACAAGTAAAGACTCGTGGTGGGGGTTATCTCGGCCAGATTCCTGCCCGGGTTCGGGTACCCGATGGGTGACCCGCAAAATTTGGATGAAACAGGGTCACCGTGCAGGGCAGAGTTCAACAGAACAAAAACAACAATAATAAAATGTAGCCTGAGACTACTGTGTTGGACATGGGTGAGGGTCGGGTGACGGGTCGAACGCCTGAAAGCGGGTCGGTTGCGGGTTTTGCGACTGTGAGCGAAACTTCTCCGGTGCTGGATATGTTATTCAGGAGCGGAGGAGTCAACTAAAACCGCTCATAGTGGATGATGTGCTTTTTTTGCACAGCAATCTATAGCATCACGCCAAACACCAGATAGTGTAATTTCCGGGGTGCAGGTTTGCAAAAAAAGACCTGTGTATTGATTCTAGGTCATGGTGGAGAAGGAAATGGGTTGGCTTTGACCCTCTGAACTGCAGATTGAACCCCGACTTCAGATTGATGTGGAAGGACCAGAGACGTCGGAGAACCCACTGCAGTCTTTCGATTCATAATATCATCCACAGGCGCACTCGGCTTTTGGCCTTGATATTATATGTTCTATTATAGATGTCTATATATTATATTAGTGTATGCAACACGTGAAGCTCCTAAGAAGGCACAATTTGATTGGTTCCCTACTCGGGATATTGGGCAATACCCATGATTGAGATCTCAAACTCTGGATATTGTTTCCATCGCAAAAATGTCCACTAATAAAAAACAAATAAACTGCTAATAAAAACAATTAAATCCTGGCAAAAAGTGTTATCCCGTTTACTTTTGGAGTGTTCATGTGTAGTATATACTAAAACAATTATTCACCTCAGGCTCCGTGAATAGCTCCGTGAATAGTATTCACGGAGCCTTCGGCGAATAATTGTTAAATATATAATTTAGATAAACTGAGCTCCCGGAGTGTTCTAGAAAAGGCCTATCTTATAGAACACGGTAAAAAGCTGTGTTCGCCGGATGATATTATAATCGACTGCGTCTCTGGTGCTAGATCATTGCTTCTAGTGATCTACCGGTCACACCGGTCACACGATAACGTCAAAATCCATACCGTAGCGCCAGTTCACACCGGTGTACTCTATTAAGTTCATACCATACACCCCTAAGTCCGAAACCACTGGCACTAATCTGTTATAGGCAGTGGTTAATATGAGCCGGATCCTGTCGGAACAAGATCCGGCACCTCTTAATTTTGGCCTCCCTATGTTCCGGTACTTATTTTGGCAGATCCGGTACCTCTCATAAAAAAATAAAAACATGTTTAAAATGAAATAATAATATGCATATATTAATTTACAGAACAAATCCCAAGAATTTCATGCATGTTGTTTATTAAGATTTAAGGTCATTTGAAAGAGTCGGAGATCTGTTGACGCACTGAAAAGCTGGGCCAACATACCACAACCGGGACTTTTGCAATTCACTGCATCTGAGGAGCAAGCAGAGAGAAACAAAACGGTTACCATGCGTGACCATGCGTGTGCGCCACGGAGGCGCGTCGTTAGACCTAAGCATTCAAGGCTATAGCCCGGGATCTTTTGGGAATAGCCCCGGATTGCTGTGCCGGCAAAAAAACAATACAATTAAATAATAATAATGAAAATAGCCCCGTAGAGTATACTTCTTTGTGGTTGCATTACCAACAGCCATAGATGCAACATTGTACCCAGTGAAACCGCAAAATTCTGACGTGTCCATATATGGGCAGATTTAGAATAATTTGTTGCAAAATGTTGCAAATTCAACGTCGTATTCTTTCTTCTCTATGCATGGCGCATCTCGCCGATATTGCTGTTTCGTGCTGCTAGCCTTTTAGTGAGATCAGAGAGTGTTGAGAAGGACAGTAATAAAATATCTTTGGTAAGATGAGACCCGCAGTGAATTCAACCCGGGGTGTTGTGTCGAAATCTGTTTCCCGTCGAGATGTGTTTCCCCTAGTCCCCGCCCCCGTCCGAAATTACCCGAAGGGCGAAGGAGCGTGCGGCGAAGGAGCGCGCGTACACAAAAAGCCCGCCCACGAGCGTCTGTGCTCGTACCACAGAGGCACTTTGGAGAGAGCTAAGGTTCAAAACTGACTTTTTTTAGCGAGTTTTATCGGAAGATGTTGTATTGTAGATTTCTATCAATAAAAAATATTTTTGTGAGAGACTTCTTTTTTGAATGAAAAAATTTTGGTACGAGCACAGCAGCTTGTGGGCGAGCTTTTTGTGTACGCGCGCTCCTTCGCCCTTCGGGTAATTTCGGACGGGGGCGGGGACTAGGGAAAACATATCTCGACGGGTAAACAGATTTCGACACAACACCTGTTCATTTGACATCGGGTAGGTGCATGACAGGGGCACCGTAAAACTTCAATAGCCCGGTCTTTTATTTGTTTCAATCACTTCGAACAAAATCCTTGCTCAGTAAAGATGGGAAATACTATTCAATGTATTATTTAAACCAGTATGAATATTAGTAACCGTAGGTTGCCTGGTAACCGTAGGTTAACGTAGGCAATCGAATAACGTCTGCATGCATGCTTACACACACACACACACACACACACACACACACACACACACACACACACACACACACACACACACACACACACACACACACACACACACACACACACACACACACACACACAAACAATATTGCGTTTATAAAAGTTCCTTGCAGCGCCGTCCGGTAGCCTGAGCTGCGCAACCACAACCTCTGACTCAGACTACGTTTACACGAAGCAGGATATTTTCCTAAACGAATATCTGGCCATCTACGTTTGCAAATAAAACTGCATTTACACGAGACCGTTTTTTTAAAAAATGTGTTTACACGAACCCGTGTACATACATGCTGTCATGAGCACGCCAAACCACAGTGGCAGTCTAATGATAAGCTCAAGCTCACATTAACCAATCAGAATCCTGAAAAGTTGCCCGAGCCACCGGAAACGGAAGTGTACTCTCTTCTTCGGATAGCAGCGGTAAAGCAAGTTGTCGCACGTGAAATATGAAAAAAAAAAAATACACATGCTCGTGTAAACGGGATCTAAGACCCCGTTTACACGAGCATGTGTATTTTTATAAACGAAGACATTTCCCTACGTTTGAGCCTTTCATTTAGACGCAAACGGAGAATTCGCCCCGTAAAACGGTTATCCAAAAAAACTCCGGCCAAAGTGATTTTTTTGGAAAACTTTGTTTATGCGTTTGGTTGTAAACATTGTAAACTGTGGTAAACGGAGTTTTGGGCAGCCAACGTCACAGTATGCGACAGAAGTACACCAAATGTGCGACCAATGTTTACATTTACATGTTCTCACGTGCGACTTCACATTTTAGGGCTGAGGTGATCATGGATGCGCTCAGAATAGCCATCGCGTTTATGTTGGTGCAGACCCTTTTTGTCTGTTTGCATTTGCAAATTCAGCTCCTATTTTATGTGGAGGAGCACAGAAGAATGAGTGCTCGGAGGTCAGCAATGTTGCAACAACTTGCTTTACCGCTGCTATCCGAAGAAGAGAGTACACTTCCGTTTCCGGTGGCTCGGGCAACTTTTCAGGATTCTGATTGGTTAATGTGAGCTTGAGCTTATCGTTAGACTGCCACTGTGGTTTGGCGTGCTCATGACAGCATGTATGTACACGGGTTCGTGTAAACACATTTTTAAAAAAAACGGTCTCATGTAAATGCAGTTTTATTTGCAAACTCAGATGGCCAGATATTCGTTTAGGAAAATACCCTGCTTTGTGTAAACGTAGTCTCAATCTACACCCGCAACACATACAAGTCAACGTCGCAACCAATTCGATTTTGTTTAGAGGGGAGTAACTGAGCGCCCCCTCCCGAAGTGGTACAGCCCAGGTCGGCCTTGAACTGCGATTGGTCAGAAAGACGTAACAGCTAATGACAACATTGAACTCTCGTGCAGCAGGCTCGAACAGAGTGACAACACAGACACACACACACATTTAAGGAGTTTTTCACCCGCTCCGAATCCAGCTTGTTCCACGCCTAAAGCACCTAGGCTACTAGTATGCGGCGAGCTGGGCCTCTCATGTTCCACCCTGCGGTGTATTCCTTGTCCGCAACCCCTGCCAAAATCCAGTTGTTATACGATTTACGCAGACTGGCTTTAAACGGCTGATTCCATGGATGTACTTAGCGTGTGCCATGTTTTCCCGCCGATGTGGCGAAGCATATGGTTATGCTTTTGAGAGCTTAAATCAATGGACTATATAAATTGACTATGAACAATAATTGAAGTTTAACATTTTGTTCAGCAAATTTGACAACTGACAGATGCAATATTGTAGCCAGTGAAAACCGCAAAAATTTTACATTTATGGGCAGATTTAGAATAATTTGTTGCAATATGTTGCAATTGTATTCTCTATGCATAGCGCATCACGTCGGTATTGCTCTTTAGTGCTGCTTGCACAGATTCAGGATAGCCACAGTGAATTCAACCCGGTTGAATTCATTGGGTAGGCATGACGGTGCTTATTTGGCTACAAGCTTTTCTAATGTCTCATTTTGGCAACCTCTGAACCCCCCATTCCCTTTTAAAAGGACTCTAACTGTTTTCAATTGCTAGCGACGCTCATGGCACCACGCACAAGTTAATAGAAATTATAAATATCACAGAGCAGGATTGTGAACATTTATAATATCTCATGTCAATTTACAATCGGCAAAATGTGTCAGCGTTGGCCGACTAACTCTTTTTTAAATTAGGATATTGATCCTGCGCGCCTCCTCTTTGCAACGGAATTTGTTTGAGATAAAAAAAGCATTTAAGTGAACATTAAAACAGATATTTTCGTTTTGAAATAAATATTTGGAAAAGAAAATTCATGTTTCCCGCAGTGTGCCTCTCTGGTATTGAGCAGATCTGCAGGATCATACTCTGCACAACCCAGTCGGTAAAAAAGTCACGGTCACGCACGACTCCGTAATCAACACTTTCCAAGCATCGATGGTTATGGCAACTTTCTCCGCTAAGAACAGGATCTCATGGCGGGAGGCTGCTGCTTCGCTGTATATAGCCGCACAGTCAAACATTTAGGCCTACTCCAGAAAAATGCAGCGTTTTTTTGTGATTGTTGCGGCCAAAAATCCTTGTTTATGCGGCACGTTTTCTTAAAAAATGCGATAAAATTTGCGACATATTTATGCAATTTTACGTGCTGAAAACTGCGGGAATTTGCAAAAATTTCGGGAACTTGCGAGAAAATGTGGGAACTTGCGAAAAATGCAGCTTTTCGATGACGTTTTCGTCGCGTAATTACGTCACTACATAACTTTCCCATGGCAACACGGGAAAATGGCTGCCCTTTTTCAACTTTCTAAGCCCCGCATATTTTGCCCGGATATCGGCAATTTATGCAGGGGAAGGGCGGCATATTTGAAAAAATTAGGCACCCGCATGAATATGCAGACTTTGGCTGATTATGCGTTTCATTATGCGATCGCATAATCACGTTTTTCTGGAGGGACTGGTCATAGTTGTGCGACATGGCACTGTGTAATCTGGCTCGAGAAATGGGGGGGCCGCAGTGACACATCTATAGTCGAGTCTTTGGTCAGACAAAGGGGTTAAAAAGGGATTGACAATATTAGCTTTTAACACATGGTCACCAAACACAAGCTTTTATCCAATGACAAGTTAGGGGGCATCTTGCTCCACGATGCCAACAGGTAACGCTAAGGACATTGGGGATCAAACCCAGTACCTTTCGGCCGGGAGTTGAACAACCAAAAATCTAGCCTATCCTGTCATATATTAGAATAGACGACTGAACTCTGATACCTAAGTAAAGCAAATATACTTTTGGTTTGGATGAGAATCAAAACTAGTCTCTGAGGTAAAGAAAACCTACTTTCTTGTGTTGTGCCGTTGGTGGGGCTCCATCGTTCTGTGACAGTGATCATCGTGCCATTTCCCCTTGACTGAATAAACGTGGGCCTCTCTTTGGTCACCTTGCAGACGTAGCGTCCAGTGTGGCTGCGGGTAACGTTGGGAAGGGTCAGGGTGGCACAGCCACAGGTACCGTTGTTCACAGGTGACAGGGCCGAACCACAGCCCTCTCCGTCATACCTCACGGCTGTAAGTTGGCGAAGAATTGTAACCTCATTTTTCAACCAGTCCGCTTTATACTGTGTGTGGTTGGCGCCTGTCCAGCAACAATGGAGTGTGATGCTGTCTCCCTCGACGACCTCCAAATCTGCTGTCTGATCAACCTTTATATCCTTCTCTGAAACAATTTCTGGAACAAGACAAAAGTGGAAGGACGTTGAATTGTATTACTAAACAAGTGTTCCCCAACTTTTCCGTATTAGGACCATATCCTGATCAGCAAGATTCTGCATAATTTTTTAACAAAACTGATTTGTAGGTGTATTAAAGTAATATCTTAAATCTTTCCAGGTACCTCCTGGAACTGCTAACATACCCCCCCGAGTGGAGGCGTACCCCGGGTTGGGAATCCCTGTTCTTAAGGTCTTCATAGCAGCGGGAGGAGTTAAGGCAAAGGACATTGGGGATCAAACCCAGTTCCTTTCGGCCGGGAGTTGAACAACCAAAATTCTATGTCCTATATTAGAATAGACGACTGAACTCTGATACCTAAGTAAAGTAAATATACTTTTGGTTTGGATGAGAATCAAAACTAGTCTCTGAGGTAAAGAAAACATACCTTCTTGTGTTGTGCCGTTGGTGGGGCTCCATCGTTCTTTGACAGTGATCATCGTGCCGTTTCCCCTTGACCGAATAAAGGTATGGGCCTATCGATGGTCACCTGCAGACGTAGCCGTCCAGTCTGGTTGCGGTGACTTGGGAAGGGTCAGGGTGGCACAGCCACGGGTACCGTTGTTCACAGGTGACAGGGCCGAACCACAGCCCTCTCCGTCATACCTCATCGGCTGTTAGTTGGCGAAGAATTGTAACCCTCATTTTTCAACCAGTCCGCTGCTTTATACTGTGTGTGGTTGGCGCCTGTCCAGCAACAATGGAGTGTGATGCTGTCTCCCTCGACGACCTCCAAATCTGCTGTCTGATCAACCTTTATATCCTTCTCTGGAACAATTTCTGGAACAAGACAAAAGTGGAAGGACGTTGAATTGTATTACTAAACAAGTGTTCCCCAACCTTTTCCGTCTTATACGTACCCCCATATCCTGATCAGCAAGGTTCTGCATCATTTTTTAACAAAACTGATTTGTAGGTGTATTAAAGTAATATCTTAAATCTTTCCAGGTACCTCCTGGAACTGCTAACATACCCCCCCGAGTGGAGGCGTACCCCGGGTTGGGAATCCCTGTTCTTAAGGTCTTCATAGCAGCGGGAGGAGTTATGAGTGGTACTCACCCCGTGCCAGCAGCGAGAGAAGCAACATAGTCCTCAGTTGAAACTCCATCCTCCACTGATGCACAACTCAGCACTTGAGATCGCTTTCTTACAGACATGGCACCACCAGACACACACACACACACACACACACACACACACACACACACACACACACACACACACACACACACACACACACACACACACACACACACACACACACACACACACACACACACACACACACACAAACCCCCCCACACAACACACACACACACACACACACACACAAACACACACTCTCTTTTTCTCTATCTATCCACAACCATACGTGAACATACAGGGAAAAGTCAACAAATATATACATTCAAAGTCAACACGTCTGTATACATTGAACATCACACGTTGAAAGTCATAAGTCTTGCTTAAAACACGTTTGGAATAAGCAAGCAGGCATGTGTGTTAACTGTAACCTCTTCTTATCACTTCCTGGACGTGTTGCAAAGGATGCAAGCATAATTCCTTCGTCCTTTTGAACTTTTAAAAGACAATCCGGTCGACCAAAAAGGTATTCTAGAGGTTGACATTTGATGAGAACAGACGTCACAGACGCGTGCTTCACTTCCTGTCCATGACGTACTGCGTAGAGCCGCTCTTCTTCACCACACAGAGATACACGCCCACTCCTCAACAGTTAGCGACGGGCAGAGTGAAACCTGCCTCATGTTTAGCTTTTAGCTTTGTCTAATCAACCAATCAAATGGAAGATGGAAGATTACTTTTTCCACGTTTTACATTCTCATAATGTGCTTCCACCAGATACAGATACTTTGCTCATTGACATCCATAGACCAAAACATGCAATCACAAAAGATACACACACACGCACAGACACACACACACACACCACACACACACACACACACACACACACAGACAGAAACGCAGACTTACATACAGTACCACACACACACACACACACACACACACACACAACACCACACACACACACAACACACACACACACACACACACACACACAACACACACACACACCAGACAGAAACGCAGACTTACATACAGTACCACACACACACACACACACACACACACACACACACACACACACACACACACACACACACACACACACACACACACACACACACACACACACACACACACACACACACACACACACACACACACACACACACATTCACACAAACAGAGAAATGGACCCATTAGGAAAGCTTACACATTCACACAAAACAAATACACAAACTCACACAAGTGCAATAAAAATTATTCCATGCACACAGACATTAGCAGAAAATGTTTTCAGAATTCATGATAATAAGCTGAAATCTGTTGACCATCTAGCATTTTTCTTTTTAAGTTTTCAGATGTGTCCTTATTACCAGGGTTAGTGTAAAATGTTGTGGGTTCATGCTAACAGCCTGAAAGCTACTGGACTCATAACATGTTTAAAAAAAATAAAACATACACACACACACACACACACACACACACACACACACACACACACACACACACACACACACACACACACACACACACACACACACACACACACACACACACACACACACACACACACAAACAAACAAGCCTTGTGGAAATAAAGGCCAGACCACATTGCGGTCTACTGTTCCATAGCTGAAGTATTAGAGAACATCGGTTACTATATTAAAATACTTTATTGACAGTTACATACAATCATCATTAATTACATCTAATAATCTATTTCAGAGTTAATGTATGACTTTCAAATAGCTTATTTAAATGGATGGATGGACACAGAAGATGACAGAACGTATCAGAGATATTTACAAAACCAACAAGGAAAACAACAGATTGAGACTCCTTCATCCACTGCCCTTGCTTTCCACCACACGCTCAAAGTAGTCAAAGGACTCATACACGGGTACCTGACACTGTCAGAGACAAAGAGCGGGAGAGACAAGAGAAAGAGAAACGGATTATGTCATGTTCACATACATTAAACACAAAGTTTAAGGACTACTATATAATCTCTGGGGATTTAAACATACATGTTACATATATTTTATGGTTAACGTTTATGATTAATAATAAGCTTTTAGAATTTATTTGACCATTTTCTTTGAATGGGAATTCAACCACAAGCAACACAGGGTCAAAAGTAATTTTCCATTGTGCTAAACAAGTCATGATACGCAAGGAGAAGTTTTGTTCAACTTAGGTTGTTTTAGGGGTGCTGGAGAGTACTTCATAATACTTGTTGTGTAAAGACAACAGTCATCAACATCAACTCCCCATCCACAAAAAACTTGAGTTGGACGATGGACGTATTTTTATCCAGAAAGTGACCATGATGTAAGTGATCCAACTCCTCAGACTATAGTTTTTCATCGTGAGCGTTGTGGTTCCTCTTTGAGGAACAGGTAGGGGTGATGGTATTCTTGCTGAGTGAGGCCTACAGGTTAGACTGGGGACATTGGGGATCAAACCCGGTACTTTCTGTCTGGGAGTGGAACCCCCTAGCCCTCCACAGACTCACCCACTGGGAGGACCCTTTGGACGAGCTGGTGCTGGTTCCGTCCACCTCAGAGTCTGCGTGGGGAACCTCATAGATCACCCTTGCTGCTCGGTCTAACACACACACACACACACACACACACACACACACACACACACACACACACACACACACACACACACACACACACACACACACACACACACACACACACACACAACACACACACACACACACACACAAAATCACAAAAATGAACACATTCATGCACACAGAGACACCACCACACACACATCCAGTACCACACAGACACACACATACCGCACAGAAATGGACCTGTTAGAAATGCCAACGCATTCAAAGCAAAACAAATAAACCAAATACAAAGACTCTCACAAGTTTGAAGAAAAATATGACCATGCATATAAAAATTACAATGAAAGGTTTTTGATTCATGGTAATAAACTGAAATCGGAATCTCTCTTTTAAAATGTTTGCATTAGCATGTTTTATGTTTATTTTCAGACATCTCCTTATGTTTTTATCAAATGATGTAGATTCATACTAACAGGCTAAAAGCTACTGGACTCATAGCATGTTATAAAGGCTGCTCTTTTGATGACAGCAGGTTTTTTTTGTACCTTGTCTCTTCCGCAGCTTCCACAGACATATCAGAGGGACGAGGAACACGGCGGCCATTACTATTGACAGCGAAACGACAACGGGGAATGGCAGTGGCCTGTGTTTAGACGAGTCTTTGGTCAGACAAAGGGGTTGAAAATGGATTGAGAATATTATAAATTAGTACATAGTCTTTAAACAAAGGCTTTCATTGAACGACCATTACAGTGAATTCAAGTTATTAGATGATCAGTTTAACCAGAACATTACATCAAAGGGCAAACTATCAATTATACTCTTCAATAGCAGAACCATGTATGCAAACTTCAATAACAGGGAATATTTAAATAAATTCACACAACCATTCATCCATGTTTTCATATCTGAAACATGGATCAACACGGAAAAAGGGATAGACTTCGAACTAAATGGTTATGAACTTCGGTATAATAACAGAAAAAACAAGGTTTGAGGAGGAGCAGCAATATATGTGATGTGACATTAAACTTTAGGGAATTGGATTGTATGACAAATGTGGTTCATAACTTATTGAAAAACAATTAAAATCTGCAAGGAAAAAAACTAAAACGTCATAATCAGCTGTATATATGGCTCCTGGCTCAAGCATTGAAATATTTAAGGACTGGATAGAGGGCAAAATAAACAGATAAATAGTTTTTGTCTGTGGAGATTTCATTATCGACCTGTTAAATCCTAATAAACACAAGATTACAGATGAATTTGTCAATACACTGTACAGTATGAGCCTAATTCTGAAAATCACCAGCCCCAGCAAAATTACATCCCACTGTGCCACTTTCATCGGTAATATATTCACAAATGAAATGGAAAACACAATAAGTAAATTATTGATTAATGATATCAGTGAACCCTTGCCACTCTTAACAATCTATGACATTTACAAGAATAATCTAGATAAACAAACAGAATACAAACGAGTGAGGTCAGAATAATCCATCAACAGACTATAAAACTTAATGGCTCAGAACTGGGAAATAATATACCAACCAAATGACATTGACGGTGCATACGAAACATTTCTAAGAATATTTCAGTCATTATATAATAAAAACTGTCCAATCAAAGAATACAGTAGGCAATGGATTAAGGGATTTAATATATAATATAATATAATATAATATAATATAATATAATATAATATAATATAATAATAAATAATAATATAATATAATAACAAGCAAGAGAGAAGAAAATATTAGATAACAAAAACAATAGAATTCCTCCGAGGCATCGGAGATTGCGTCCAGACGAGGAGGACGCGACATCTGAGTGCCTTCTCCTCGGGAGGTCAGAAGAACCACCCGCAGATGGAACCGTAGCGGGCAGACGAGAGGGCGGGGTAGGTTGGTCAGGATGGGACCGGTGGGAGTCAGAGATGAGACAGAAAACCATGATGAAGCGAGCAGGGATCCAGGAGCGCTCTCCCGGACCATACCCCTCCCAGTCCACCAGATACTTTCGAAAACATTGACATTTATCTGTAACTTATCATTCCAAACCAGAACTTTTCCAAACAAATTGAAAACAGCAAGTCATTCCATTGTACAAAACTGGGAACAAGCAACTTCACAAACTACAGACCTGTCTCTAGCACAATTCTCCAAAATATTAGAAAATATCTTCAACAATAGACTAGACACATTCTTAGAAAAGCACAAATTAATTAATAACAGTCAGCATGGATTCAGATCCACCAGATCAACATCATTCACAGTCATGGAATCAGTTGAGGATATAGCAAAGAAAAAAAATATGCAGTTGGGGTATTTATTGATATAAAAAAAAGCCTTTGATACAATCAATCATGAAATTTTATTAAATAAACTAGAAGGGGGATATTATTGGATTGGGTTAAAAGCTATTTGAGTAAAAGGCAGCAGTTTGTGAAGTTGGGAAATTGTTCATCATGTTTGGACATTACTTGTGGAATCCTCCATGGAGCAGTGTTGGGTCCCAAACTGTTCACATTGTATATACATGACATTTTTAATGTTTCCAATGCATTGATGTTGGATTTGTTTGCTGATGACAGTTATATACTCTGTTCTGGGGAGAATTTAAAGCAACTAGAAGAAATCATCGCTAAAGAAATTAGCAAAATAAAAACATGGTTAAAAACAATAAATAAAAACAACCCATCATTAAACTTAAGCAAAACAAAATAAATGTTATTTGGTAACTACAAAATGAACACACAAATGCACATGAAGATAAAGGGAGTTGACATTGTGTGATTGTGTATAATTACACATTACACACAATCAAAACTAGCAAAAGTAAAACAGGTTCTAGATCAAAAATAACTCTGTATTCTCTACTGTTCACTAATCTTACCATACCTTAGTTACGGTACGGAAGCCTGGGGCAACCCTTACAAAACCTCATTACATTCACTAACTATACTGCCATAATAATAATAATAATCATCATAATAATCATCATAATAATAATAATAATAATAATAATATAATAATAATAATAATAATAATAATAATAATATTGCTTTATTGTAACTGTCCACTTGTTTCATCATTTTATTTTATTGTTTAATATTGCTTTTTTCTTTTTCTTTCATTGTTCGAAATAAAAACATTTTCAATTCAATTCAATTCAATGCCTAGGTTAGACTACGGACATTGGGGATCGAACCATTACCATTCGGCTGGGCGTGTCAAACCCCAAAACCCTAGCCTATCCTCTTTGATAGAATGGACTACTTCTGGTACCAAACTAAACTCAACATATTTTCTGTTTGGAAGAGAAACAAAGCCAGACTTTGAGATAAAAACAACCTACTTTCTTGGGTTGTGCCATTGGTGGGGCTTTGTCGTTCCGTGACGGTAATCATCGTGCCGTTCCCCCAAAACTTCTTAAACGTGAGTAACTCCCTGGTCACCTGGCAAACGTAGCGCCCAGCATGGTTGCGGGTGACGATGGGAAGGGTCAGGGTGGCACAGCCGCAGGCACTGTGGTTCACAGATGACAGGACCGAACCACAGCCCTCTCTGCCATACCTTACGGCTGTCGGTTGGTGAAGTTGAATTTCAGTTTTGTTCCAGCTTACTCTAAACTTTTGTTCGCTGTTGCCTCTCCAGTAACAACGGAGCGTGGCGTTGTCTCCCTCGACGACCTCCAAAACCGCCGTCTGATCAACCTTTATATCCCCCTCTGTAATGGTTTCTGGAGCAAGAGGGAAGCGGAAGCAAAAGAGCAGCAATGGTTTAAAGAATCATTTATTTCACTATTACCTTAATTAACAGGCATTCTGGGAACAAACCTGGTATCTTTCATATGACAATCGAACAGCCTAGCCCCCACACTAGCCTACACATAATCCTCATCCGGATATAGCCTACTCTGGAAAATGTTAATAAAATTGCATGATATTTTAGGATATTAAATATAATGTTTTTTTGTGTTGAAATCTTCACTGAAACTATTTTTTCCCAACCTTTTCTGCCTCATGTGTAGGCCTACCCCCATATCCTGATCAGTAGCCTACGGCACAAAACATCATCGACAACAAAACAACAAATGATTTCCTTGAGCTAATCATACCTTATAATTTAGCATTATGGTTCATATTTAAGACGCCTCTAGACGCCAGAGGCCTGTTTCAGGTAGCTGGTTTTGAGGCAACCCCGAGTTTGTTCACTCTGAGTTAGTGGAAACTCTGGGTTTTCCGTTTCAGGTAGCAGGTTCAGCGCAACCGAGAGTTAGTTGCTGCGGCAACATACGCCGTGGGTCTAACCTGCTCGGGAGGTGGTTAGACCTACTCTGAGTTTGTTGTCTATAGGCTGAAGGCAGCTCTCCGACAGAAGGAAGGAACTTTTCTTACGAGAGCCCGTTGGACGTAGAGGCTGCGATCCTCAGAAGGAATCTCCGTGAGGAACGATTATTAAGACCCCGGTTGGATATACTTTCTTTTCCTGACAATTTTCTTCACGAGCGCTATCGTTTTTCAGCGCGATCTATCATTTATTTAGACCACCTTCTCAGCTCCTATGTTAACTGTCAAACGCACCGGGGGCATGTTTTAAGTTCGCACTCGCTTTGCCCGTGGTTAGTTAAGCCTATATTCGAAGGACTTATAATCCATATTTGTTCAGATGATTAATATTTCACCTGTATCGTAATAAGAGTTCGACGGTCATGTTTTAGGTGACAGAGGGTACCCCTGCCAGCCTTGCCTTCTGACCCCGTATGCCGATCCCGTGCCAGGACCACAGCAGCGCTACAACCTGGCGCATATGAGGACGAGAGCCAGGGTCGAAAACACGTTCGGGATCCTGAAGGCAAGATTCCAGTGCCTCCAAATGCTGCGAGTCACACCAGAAAGGGCATGTGACATAATAATTGCATGTGTGGTTCTTCACAACAACCCGATTTTGAGAGGGGAAAATTGCCCACCTACAGTTGCAGATGAGCAGCACATCAACCCAAACCTGCATGCCATGGATCCACATAACAGGACGGAAGGGTGGTTCGAGAAAGACTCTGCCAAAATCATTTTGTTTGAGTTTTCTATGTAGTTAAATGTATTTTATTATTTCCGAAATGTTTTTTGGCATTCCTGTAAACTCGTGTGACAGACCTAGGCGGTGACACTGTTCAATAAAATAACTTGTCCCACCACAGCCCGTGTTCTAATGAAGACAATCTACTTTTTATGAGGATTTCTTTATTTCCTGAAAGCACAAAAAAAGTCATTCATATTGGGTATGTTTTTGGAGCAGGAAACAGTATCCCAGCTCCTCACCCACCTTTAACTTGTGTTCCTTTTTCATCTTTTGCCTAATGTGGTGCATTTCCAAGTCTGCTTTGTTTATTTATTTTTCCAGATAGATTTTATAGACCTCTTTGACTGGAAGCTATAGGAATGCAAAAGATGACATTGGATTTCACAGTGCCAAGTAGAGCGTTTCATTATAATTCCAGGAAGAATCTTACAGAGGTAAGCTGTGATTTAGAAGGGGCTGGCCTCTCATTGAATTCGATTTCATATTAAACTTTCCTCTCATTTTATTTTACTCACGCATTGACTTGTTCAGCTATTTCCTGCCAAGCTCTCTGTCGCGCTCTCGCTGCCGCGGCGGCATTGCTTTTTTCGGTTAAAATTGGTAACTGCTCGGCATATGCGTGCATTAGAATTTCTATTTCCGTGGGGGAAAAGTAAGCGGATCTACGGTTTTGGTCCATGTTTGATCATGTTATCAGAGATCCATTGATGATGGCTCTTTAAAGTCAACAGGCACGCCCCCAACCCAGCGTGAACACACTCAGAGTTGATTGAACCAACGCTGATGACCTGTTCTGAAACCGAAAACCCAGAGTTGCTTTTGAACCCTGAACTCTGAGTCAACCAACTCAGAGCGCAGGATTAAACTCAGAGTATGTTAAACCAGCTACCTGAAACAGGCCTCAGGCGTCTCAAACAGAAGAAGCAGAGGTGTACTTATTTTTCTGGTTTTCACATTAGTGATCAGCAACATTTGGCAATCGGCATATTGAACACATTTCAAAAAATAACGTATTTTACATTATTGTATTTCTTTTCACCAATTTTTATAAAAAAAAAAGATTTGTGGGTGTAATAAAGGAATATCCAAATCTCTCCAGGTACCCCAAGGAACTGCTAACGTACCCCCCGAGTGTGGGCGTACCCCCGTTTGGGAATCCCTGTTCTTAGGGTCTTTATAGCAGCGGGAGGAAGATGAGTTATGAGTGGTACTCACCCCGAGCCAGCAGCGGTCCCAGAGAGAGAAGCAACATAGTCCTCAGTTGAAACTCCATCCTCCACTGATGACCAACTCAGCACTTGAGATCGCTTTCTTACAGACATCGCACCTCCCACTTCCACCAGAGACAGACACAGACGCAAACACACACACAGGCACACACACACACCCACACACACACAGACACACAAACTCTTTCTCGATCAAACACAGCCATACGTGAACGTACATGTAAGAGTCAACAAATATATACATTCAAAGTCAACACGTCTGTATACGTTGAACGTCACCAGTTTAGACGTTGAACGTCACTTCCTGTCCCTAACATATTCAGAGCCTCTTCTAAACCACACAGAGAAATACACACACACACACACACACACACACACACACACACACACACACACACACACACACACACACACACAGACAGACAGACAGACAGACAGACAGACAGACAGACAGACAGACAGACAGACAGACAGACAGACAGACAGACAGACAGACAGACAGACAGACAGACAGACAGACAGACAGACAGACAGACAGACAGACAGACAGACAGACAGACAGACAGACAGACAGACAGACAGACAGACAGACTCGTACCCAGGCCTTGTGGAAATAAAGGGCAGACCACATTGAGGTCTACTCTTCCATAGCAGAAGTAACAGAGAACATAAGTGACTATATTAAAATACTTTATTCACAATTACATGCAATCCTTTTCAATTACACCTAGCAAGGCTTCCTTGCTGTTTCACAGCCAATGTTTGACTTTCAATTAGCTTGTTTAAAAACAACACGGATGGAGGCAGAAGATGACCGAACGTATCAGAGATATTTACAAAAGTTGCAAAGGAGCCAGAACAGATTGAGACTCCTTCATCCACTGCCCTTGCTTTCAAACTCACTCTCAAATTAGTCGTAGGACTCATACACGGGTACAGCCCAGATGGGCCTTGAACTGCGATTGGTCAGAAAGACGAAAGCATTGAACTCTCCTGCAGGCTCAAACAGAGTGACACACAAACACAAACACACACTTTTAAGGAGTTTTTCATCCGCTCCGTATCCTTGCTTGCCCCAACAAGTTTGTGCGGCGTGCTTGTTGTTTTGTTTCCGGTGTAGCTAGACCCGGTATGGTGTCGTAGTTTTTCTAACGTGACTAGTTATTGCGAGACAGCAGGTGAAAAAATGACACTGTTTGCCAAGCCAAAAGAGAAATAATCACTCGCTAAAAATATTAACGCAGTTAAAATTGGTTTGCGTTAACGCCGTTAATAACGCGTTAAACTGACAGCACTAATATGTACATTTGACCGATTGTGGTCTTTCACTTGACAAAATCATGAGGACTAGGCTTGGCCGAACCTTCTGATGGAACACTTGTTTCCGACAGAAAGACTTCTAGGGGTTATGGTATTCTTGCTGAATGAGGCCTACAGGTTAGACTGGGGACATTGGGGATCAAACCCGGTACTTTCTGTCTGGGAGTGGAACCCCCTAGCCCTCCAGAGACTCACCCACTGGGAGGACCCTTTAGACGAGCTGGTGCTGGTTCCACCCACCTCAGAGTCTCCGAACAAACAGAAACACACACACTCGCACACACTCGCACACACACACACACACACACACACACACACACACACACACACACACACACACACACACACACACACACACACACACACACACACACACACACACACACACACACACACAAAAACACATACATAAAGACACACACACATAGATAAACACACACACAAAATCATAAACACGAACGCGTACTCTAACACTGACACCAACACACAAATACACTCACATCAAGTACCACACACACATATACAGCACAAACAGAGAAATGGTCCTGTTAGAAATGCCAACACATCCAAAGCCAAACAAATACACAAAATACCAGAGATGTATAGTAACGAATTAGAACTACTTCACGACTGTACTTGAGTATTAAATGCATGTATCTGTACTACTGGAGTATTATTTTTCTACTTTCCTACTTTTACTTCACTACATATTTTTGATGAGTTTAATACCTTTACTCCAATACATTTTTCATGTGCTGAATCGTTACTCGTTACAATTATAAAAATTGTATTCCATTGATTTCTGTTGATCGTTGACCGGAAACGGAAAGGGGGCTTGTTGTAGTCTATTTGCTCAGTTCTAGCCCTATACTTTTGGGGATTGATGGTTCTCCAGCAACAATGGAGTGTGCTGCTGTCTCCCTCCACAACTTCCAAATCTGCCTTTGCATACAGCTTTATATCGTCCTTGGTAAAGGTTTCTGCGAGGGCATGGAGTACAATTTATTTCACTATTTACTTATTTAACCAATCTGGGATTGATCCCCGTATCTTTTGTCCGAAGGTTGAACAGGTTAGCAAGTGCACTACATATAATCCGCATTGCGATTTCATCTGGAAAATGTTCATATTATTGTATGATATTTAAGGATATTAAATATAATTTTCTGTTGCGTTGAAATGTGTACTAAGCTAGTGTTTCCCAACATTTTCTGTCTATATGCACCCAAATATCCTGATCAGCACGGTCAGCTACCCCCTCATCAACACCAAACCACAAATTTTTTCCTTGGGAATATATCATACTCTTATTATGGTTCATATTTAAGATGCCTCTAGTGGCCCAGACAGGGTATCTGCAGGTTTCAGCAAGTCAAATTTAAGACTTTTTAAGACCTTTTTAGTACCACCTTGAATGAATTTTAAGACCTAAAACTTGCGATGGTGGGGGTTGGCAACAGACACGAGCCGACTTCGGAAACGGACGTCTTCCAGCCAACTGTCCTTGATATATATTGTCCTGCCCCGACAAATTTAAGACCTTGAGGTACAGTATTTAAGACCAGCAAATGAAATTTGTAACTTTAGAATTTTTTAAAATTTAGAAACATGAATTTAAGACTTTTTAAGACTTTTTAAGGATGCGCGGACACCCTGGGCCCAGAGGATTCTAAAACAGAAGAAGCAGAGGTGTACTTCTATTTCTGGTCTTCACTTTAGAGATCAGCAACATTCAGCAATATATTGAATACATTTCAACATATATTGTCATTCACATTATCATATCTTTTTTATTTTTATCATTTTTACCAAATGTGTGGGTCTAATAAAGGAGTATCTAATTCTTCACAGGTACCCCCTGGAGCTGCTAACATATCCCTCGAGTGTTAGCGTAGCCCCGGTTTGGAATCCCTTTTCTTAAGGTCTTTATTGCAGCAGAAGGAAGATTAGGTATGGATGGTACTCACCCCAAGCCAGCGTAGAGAGAAGCAACACAGTTCTCATTGGAAACTCCCTTCTCCACTGATGCACAACTCAGCACGTTTTCTTACGGACATTGCACCTCGCACTTCCATCAGACACACACACACACACACGCACACACACACACACACACACACACACACACACACACACACACACACACACACACACACACACACACACACACACACACACACACACACACACACACACACACACACACACACAAACACACACACACACACACACGCACAAACAGGTTGAAACTCGTACGTCTTGCTTAAAACAAGTTTGGAATAAGCAAAAGGCATGTGAGTTAAATGTAAGCACAAATCCTTTTAACTTCTGGGGCCCTATCTTGCATCCCTGGCAATTTACTTTCTACACTGACGCATGTATCATGTATATGCAACTGGCGAAAAGCATTCTTTTCCCTCCACCGCCACGCGTCGGTAAATTAGGGAATGATCTTGCGCCCCAAGGTTGGGCGGGTCAGCGAAAGGAGGAGGCGTGTTCTGGCGCAAGTGTTCCCTGGTGCTATTTTGCAGTTTCAGAAAACAATTCCCCCACAAAACAGGAAATACCTGCTTCAAAGTCAGTGGCGCGTTGTTCAGATGCTATTTCAAGGGCGCATGCATAATGTGGCTTGTGCTCCTCGCGCATATACTTTGCTTCTCTCATCTACCTAGCCACACATTCTTGGACAATTATTTGGGAAAGAACAGCTGATACAGCGGTAATAAGTTTTACTTTTAAATCAATGCATCTGCAAACACCGTACAGCCAACACATATTTCCTTAACAGACATTGTGTACAAGCCCATAACTTTTCGGATTGATGAGTATTTGATCATGAGAAAACATTGTTTTACCAGAAGTGTGTTAAAAAGAATGAATGAATGCGGGCGCACGTGTGTGTATGTGTAAAATAATTAATGAATGCGGGCGTGCTTGTGTGCATCCATCTGTTTAAACACACGCAAACTTAACACGTAACGCATAATACAGTCCATGGCAATGTATATTAACGGGGGGACACATGCATATTAGGAACTCAAATCGATAACGATAATGCATGCAATACTGGTAAGAAACAATGTTAGTTAATGTATTGCATATAGCATTAAATAGAAACACAGTTACCGCATATCATGTGTGTGTTAAGTTTTCTTTGCAGAAATGTATTTGAGGACTCTTATTTGGCCATAAACTGAGCCATTTGAAGTTTGAAAATCATGTGGTCATGCATCTGTCTCAGCGGAGACTGCAGACACAACAAACTCAAAATATCAACTTGTCAGATTCAAATGCGCTCATGGCTTAAAGGGGATGGGAGATGGCACGTTACGCCCAAACCACACCTACGGATAATTAGGCTACTTCAGGGCAACCCTTTTCATTTATCCGCCGGTTAAAATAGCAACATCGCCATAGAACCGACCAAGCTACTTGCGTTTGGTGCTTCTCACTTGCATTTCAGACTGTTAAAATAGGGCCCCTGAACTTTTAAGAGACAATCCGGTCGACAACCAAAGGTAGCGCAGATGTGGACATTCGATGAGAACGGACGTCACGGACGCGTTCTTCATTTCCTGTCCATGACTTACTTACTGCATAGATCCTGTTCTTCACCATACAGAGAAACACACCCCCTCAAAAGTTTATAATGAAACCTTTTGATCTGAGGAAGCCAAACCCTAACCACACACACACACACACACACACACACACACACACACACACACACACACACACACACACACACACACACACACACACACACACACATACACACACACACACACACACACACACAGGCCTTGTGGAAATAAAGGCCAGAGCACATTGCGGTCTACTGTTCCATAGCTGAAGAACCAAACAACATCCATTTCTATACTATACTATACTCTATATATACTATAAAATACTTCACAATTACATACAATCATCACTCATCATTCTAATAAGGCTTCATTGCTATTTCACAGTTAATGTATGACCTTCATTTAGCTTTTTAAAAAAACAAAACATGGATGGAGGCAGAAGATGACGATGAACATCGTCATCACCACTCCTTCTGAACTCTTTTTATGTAACTCTGACAGAGGGTAATGTGCCTCATGGATAGAGGCTGTGATTTCAGCGATACTAAAGGGAGGTAAAGAAAAGGAATTATGTGAATCTTATAGACCTATCTCAATTTTAAATGTAGATTATAAGATTTTCACATCAATAATTTCTAAATGGTTTGAAAATGTTACGTCTGATTTGATTGATGAGGGCCAATCAGGATTTATTGAGGGGCGACAGCCTCAGGACAATATTAGACGTATTCTACACATCAGACCACATCCAGAAACTGGGACTGAAAGCAGTAGGCCTATTAGTCAGCATTGATGTCGAGAAGGCTTTTGATTGTGTTAATTGGGGATTTTTATATCAGGTACTGGAGCAATTAGGCTTTCAGAAACAGTTAATACAATGTATTCAAAGTCTTTACAAAGACCCCACAGCAAGGGTGAAAATCAACGTTCACTTAACCGATTGTTTTATTTTACGAAGAGGCACTCGCCCCACTTAGCCCCACTCTGTTTGCCATATTTATAGAACCTTTGGCACAGCTGATCAGACAGACCAGCAGTCTGAAAGGAATCCAAGTAGGAAAACAGGAACACATCATGGGACTTTTCGCCGATGATATTGTGACTCTGATGCACCCAGATAAAACCTTTCCTAAACTGATGGCAATACTAGATGATTTTGGTGAATAATCTGGCTATAAATTGAACATGGCAAAAACATAAATTCTTACTTTTAATTACTCTCCTAAACAAGTAATCAGAGAAAAATACAAAATTAAATGGAAGGCTAAAGTATTAAAATACCTTGGAGTACCTTGGAGTGACAATTATAAACAGGTCAACGAAAATATTGAAACAGATGTCAGGAGGTGGTCAGCCTTTAATCTAGATATGAGGACACGTATTAATATGATCAAATGAACATACTGCCAAGACTACTATATCTGTTTCCACAGATGATACCTGAAGCACAATTGAGGTTGTGGGACAAATTGATCTCAAGGTTTATTTGGGCCGGCAAGAGACCAAGGGTCAGATATAAAACACTTCAAATAAATAAAGAGGAGAGCGATGTGTCACTGGCAATATTTCTATACAGGCCAAATGAGATTTGTAATATGCTGAAGCTGCCCGCAATAGGCCAGATGGAAAGACATAGAAGTCAACATAGACACCTTTCCAATCCAAGCAATGTTGGAGTTTGACTTGGGCTGCCCTGGATTACAAATTTAAACCAGGAGATAATGACATTGGTTTCAGACAGTGGTGGGACAAGGGTATAACAGCTATGTACACTCTCACAGGGTGGGCACTTCAAAAGTTTTGAAAAATTACAAAAAGAATTTGATCTAGAAAATTTTGATTTTTTCTGGTATTTGCAAATGAGACCCTTACTATGATAAGAAATTTAAACCAAAACTAGAGGGTAATGCAGTGGTTTAAATCTTAGGTGAAGCTTATGACAAAAAGCTTTTAAAATTATTTCCTAAAAATATCAGGGCCTGCAGAAAGAAAATGGGGATAACACAGGATATGTTAAAGAAAAATGGGAGAAGGAATTAAACATAGAAATATCACAGGAGGATTGGTGTTCTATGTGGAAAGCACAGCACTCATCCACAAGCTCAAAGAAGTGGAGAGAATTTAGTTGGAGGAATTTAAGTCCTTATTTTATAGCACCGCATATTAAAAGTAAGCAAATTCAATCAGAGGAGCAGTGCTGGAGGCTGTGCGGAAACACAAATCCCCATAACTCTCATGTTTTCTGGCTATGCCAAAACCTTCAGATAGTTTGGGCGAAAATATGTCTTACTTTAAGTAAGATTCTGGGATATGAAGTCACAAACAATGTAAAGGTGCTTTATTTCTGTATTTTAAGGATTTGTACAGATTTGTATCTGTGCAAAATATTGCTGATGGCCTGTAAGAAAACAATCACTAAGAACTGGTATCAACCGGACACCCCAAACCTCAAACAATGGATGGACATAGTACAACAGATCTATGCAATGGAAAAAATGACTTTTTGCCGAAGATCCAGGGAAGTGATCTAGTAGTACTCAAGTAAATGGAAGAAATAGACGACCTTCATTAAAGAAATAGATGACGCTACACAATCAGGATAAGCTTTAAGCAATCAAAGAAAATGTGTGTACAACTAAATTTATACTGGTGTGCCCCCTTTCTATGGTTCATGTTACTGTACTTGTGTTGTGTGTATGACTTCAAAAATGTAAAAAGACCTAAAAAAATAAAGACACAGGTCAAGATACTGAATTGTTTCGTCCACTCTTGCAACATGTTTTTAATGTTTTTTGATGTTTTTAATTTAATTTTGAATGTTGCTTAAGGCCTATGTGTTTCAAGCCTGCTACTGATTGACTGAAGTGTAAGTGGTGGAAGGTTGTGAGTTGTATTCATACCTATCTATTTATTCCTAAATGTTATTGTTGTGTGTGTGGGGGATACCTACTTATATGCCTAGATGTGTCTTAAATGTGCTGCATTGTGACCAAACAAATGTCCCAACTCTGGAATAATAAAGTATACTTTGACTTTGACGTCCACAAACAGGTAAACGTAGCAAATATATACATTGAAAGTCAACACATCTGTATACATTTAAAGTCATAAGTGTATGCATTAAATGTCATAAGTCCTGCTTAAAATTCGTTTGGAATAAGCAAGCAGGCATGTGAGTGCTTCTTATAACTTCTTGGACGTGTTGCAAAGGATGCAAGCACAAATCATTTGAACTTCAGAATGTTTTAAAGAGAAGCCAGCCGACCACCAAAGGTAGCTCTGATGTCCTCATTCGATGAGAATGGACGTCGCAGACATGTTCTTCACTTCCTGTCCATGACCTACTTAGGACTTCCTGTATAGAGCCTCTTTTTGGTACGTGCCCACTGCACCGTCAGTCAACGGACGTGGGAAGGCGTGGCTGACGGATGGGGGAGTAGTCTTTGCAGAGGCATCCGTCAGCCAATCAAATCGCTTCGCGCTCCATTTTTTAAATTAACTTCTCCGCCGCTCTCCCGCTTTCCAGTATCGAGCCCGAGTCGCGTCACAGTGCTTATATTTGCATACGCGATCTGATTGGATGACGGATCCGTCGCTGCCGAAAAAGTTGAACATTTTTCAACTTTCTGACGGTTTCGAACGCTCCAACTGAACGGACGGATCCACAATGCATTGCGCGTCCGTCCCCATTCAAAGTCAATGGGTGACGGACAACTGACGGAGGTAGTGGGCACGAGGCCTTTTACGCCACACTCCTCAACAGTTTACCATGAGCAACGGACAGGCGAAAACTTGCCTCATGTTTAGGTTTTAGCTGTATCAAATCAACGAAACAACACCCTGTATCGCTAGGTGGAAGATTAGCTTTTTCCGACACATTCCTCATTCTCACACTGAGCTTCCTCAGATTAAGATAATTTGCCCATTGACGTCTACGGACAAGAACATGCACCCGTGAAAGATCTACACACACACGCACGCACGCACAAACACACACACACACACACAGGCCTTGTGGAGAACATCTATTACTTTATAAAAATAATTTATTCACAATTACATACAACCATCACTCGTTATCAATAACATCGATAAGGCTTCATGTCTATTTCACAGTTAATGTATGACTTTCAATTAGCTTATTTAAAAGAAAACATGGATGGACACAGAAGATGACAGAACGTATCAGAGATATTTACAAAACCAACAAGAGAAACAACAGATTGAGACTCCTTCATCCACTGCCCTTGCTTTCCACCCCACGCTCAAAGTAGTCGAAGGACTCATACACGGGTAGGCTACCTGACAGAGACAAAGAGAGGGAGAGACAAGAGAAAGAGAAACGGATTATGTCATGTTCACATACATTAGACGTAAAGTTTAAGGACTACTATGTAATCTCTGGGGATTTAAACATACATGTTACATCTATCCATTTTATGGTTAACGTTTATGATTGATAATAAGCTTTTAGAATTTATTTGACTATTTTCTTTGAATGGGAATTCACCCACAAGCAACAATTACAAGCAACACAAAAGTAATTTTTCACATTGTGCAAAACACGTCATGATACGCAAGAAGTTTAGTCCAATTTAAGTTGTATTAGGGGTGTGGGAGAGTACAGCTTCATAACTCAGGATGTGTAAAGAGCACAGTCATCAACATCAACTCCCCTTCTACCAAACACTTGAGTTGGACGATGGACGTATTCTTATCAAGAGTCTGACCAATGGAGACCACAATGATGTCAATGTTCCAACTCCTCCGATTATAGTTTTTCGTTGCGTACGAGGCAGTACTGTTATATTAGTAACTAGCGAGCGTTGTGGTTCCTCTATGAGGAAGAACCTCATAGAGTGTGCAAACGCACACACAAATACAAAGGCGCACACACGTACAGTATAAAATGTTTCCATGCACACAAAAATTTGCATAAAATGTTTTCGGAATTTATATAATAAGATGAAATCTGTTAACCACCTAGCAATTTTTTTTTAATTGTTTTTAGAAGTTTTCTTATGACCAGCGTTAGTATAACAAGTTGTAGGTTCATGCTAACAGGCTGAAAGCTACAGGACTCATACCATGTTATAAAATTTTCCACTGTTTCGATTCGAACGTTTTGTACCTTGTCCCTTCCAGGGACAAGGTAAACGCCTGACCGGGCTTTGAACGGGTCTTGGCGTGTGTTGATTTCGGCGTGGTTTACCTGTGGGTTGATGGATACTGTTCAGTTAATTAGAAGGTCATGCCCATAGCCATGGCCTAGGGGGGCGCTACATCTATCTAACCACAACCATACGTAAACGCACAGGTAAACGTCAACAAGTATACACATTCAAAGCCAAAACGTCTGTATACATTTAAAGTCACTGTACGTCTATACGTTGAACGTCATAATAATAATAATAATAAATGTTATTTATAAGCGCTTTTCCAAAAGCTCAAAGACACTTTACATACAATAAAGGCAGTTAAGAACACAAGACATTCAATTAAAAGCAGCAAAGACAGTATAAAACATAGAAAACAATATAAAACACACACAGAAATTATGTATTAAAAGCTGATTTAAAAAGGTGTGTTTTTAACATGGTCTTGAATGTTGGGAGGTGAGTGCAGGTGCGGATGGGTTTGGGGAGTGAGTTCCAGAGTGAGGGGGCAGTGATGGAGAATGCTCTGTCCCCCCAGGTTCGGAGCTTGGTCCGTGTGGGTGGTGACAGGATGTTTCCTTCGGATGAGCGGAGGATGAGCGGAGTGTTTTAAGTCTTACTTAAAACACGTTCGGAATAATACAGCAGGCATGGGAGTTAAATCTATCCTTTTCTCATCATGTCTTTGGACGTGTTGCAAAGGATGCAAGGACAAATTATTTGAACTTCTGAATCTTTAAAAGAAAATCTGGTCGACCAACAAAGGTAGCTTTGAGGTCGACATTCGATGAGAACGGATGTCACAGACATGTTCTGCACTTCCTGTCCTCTGCTTCGAGCCTCTTCACCGCACATAGAAACACGCCCACTTCTCAAAAGTTTAGCATTAGCGAGCATAGTGAAACCCGCCTCATGCTTAGCTTTTAGCTTTACCTAATCAACCAAACCAAACCCTGTATCATCTTAGGAAGCCTAACCCTAACCACACACACACACACAACACACACACACACACACACACAAACAACACACACCACACACACACACACACACACACACCACACCACACACACACACACACACACACACACACACACACACACACACACAGGCCTTGTGGAAATAAGGGGAAGACCACATTGTGGTCTACTGTCAGTTACTACATTAAAATACTTTTATTCACAATTACATACAATGATCAATCATCATCGATTACTATCTAATCTAACAAGGCTTCAATGCTTTTTCACAGTTAATGTATGACTTTCAATAAGCTTGTTCAAAAACAACATGGATGGAGGCAGAAGATGACAGAACGTATTAGAAATATTTACAAAACCAACAAGGGAAACAACAGATTGAGACTCCTTCATCCACTGCCCTTGCTTTCCACCACACGCTCAAAGTAGTCGAAGGACTCATACACGGGTACCTGACACTGTCCGAGGGAAAGAGAGGGAGAGCAGAGAGAAAGAGAAACCGGTTTATGTCACACATTTTTAAATGAATTCATAAAAGTAAAACACCAAGTTTATGATCAGGTATGTATCGTATCCCTGGGGATTTAAACAAACATAACATCTATCCGTATAATGTTAAATTTGGATTGATAATACATTTTTACAATTGATTTTACTGGTTTCTTTGAATGGAAATTCACCCACAAGCAACAAATGGTCAAAAGTAGTTTTCCCATTGTGCAAAACACTGGCGGCGTGATTCTCAAGGGAAAGTTTTGTCCAATTTAGGTTGTTCGAGGGGTGTGGAAGAGTACGACTTCGTAATGCTTATTTTGTAAAGAGCGCACTCAGCTTCATTACCTCCCCTTCCACTAAATACTTAAATTGGACGATGGACGTATTTTTAACCACATTCTGACCAAGGGAGAACACAGATCCTGCTCCAATCATATCACTGTTCCGTCTCCTCCGATTATTGTTTTTGGTTGCGTACGAGGCAGTACTGTTATATTAGTAACTAGCGGGCGTTGTGGTTCCTCTTTGAGGAACAGGTAGGGGTGATGATCTTCTTGCTGAGTGAGGCCTACAGGTTAGACTGGGGACATTGGGGATCAAACCCGGAACTTTCTGTCTGGGAGTGGAACCCCTAGCCTCCACAGACTCACCCACTGGGGAGGACCCTTTGGACGAGCTGGTGCTGGTTTCCATCCACCTCAGAGTCTCTGTGGGGAACCTCATAGATCACCCTTGCTGCTCGGTCCAACCCTAACACACACGCACGCACACACACACGCACGCACGCACGCACGCACGCACGCACGCACGCACGCACGCACGCACGCACGCACGCACGCACGCACACACACACACACACACACACACACACACACAAAAACAAACACAAACAAACATTCACATACAGTACCACACAAACACCCCCAGACACACACACAAACATATACACACATACACACAAACAGAGAAATGGACCCATTAGGAAAGCTAACACATTCACACAAAACAAATACACAGACACACACAAGTGCAACATAAAATGTTTCCATGCACACAAAAATTGGCCTAAAATGTTTTTGGAATTCACGATAATAAGCTGAAATCTTGTGAACTTTTTTTTTAATTTGTTTTCAGACGTTTCCTTATTACCAGGGTTAGTATAAAAAGCTGTGGGTTCATGCTAACAGGCTGAAAGCTTCTGGACTCATAACATGTTATAAAAATATCCGCTCTTTTGATTGGAACGTTTTGTACCTTGTCTCTTCCGCAGCTCCCATAAACAGATCAGAGTGACGAGGAGCGTGGCGGCCATTACTACAGCCAGTGAAACAACGACGGGGACCAGTAACGGGGACGCGTCTATAGTCAAGTCTTTGGTCAGACAAAGGGGTTGAAAAGGGATTGACATTTAGTACATAGTCATTAAACAGAAGCTTTTATCCAATGATAAGTTAGGGGGCATCTTGCTCAAGGATGCCAGCAGGTAAGGCAAAGGACATTGGGGTCAAACCCAGTACCTTTCGGCCGGGAGTTGAACAACCAAAATTCTATGTCCTATATTAGAATAGACGACTGAACTCTGATACCTAAGTAAAGTAAATATACTTTTGGTTTGGATGAGAATCAAAATTAGTCTCTGAGGTAAAGAAAACATACTTTCTTGTATTGTGCCGTTGGTGGGGCTCCATCGTTCTCTGACAGTGATCATCGTGCCGTTTCCCCTTGACCGAATAAGTATGGGCCTATCGATGGTCACCTGGCAGAAGTAGCGTCCAGTGTGGTTGCGGGTGACATTGGGAAGGGTCAGGGTGGCACAGCCACGGGTACCGTTGTTCACAGGTGACAGGGCCGAACCACAGCCCTCTCTGTCATACCTCATGGCTGTTGGGTGAAGAATTTCACCCTCATTTTTCAACCAGTGTGCTTTATACTGTGAGTGGTTGGCGCCTGTCCAGCAACAATGGAGAGTGATGCTGTCTCCCTCGACGACCTCCAAATCTGCTTTCTGATCAACCTTTATATCCTTCTCTGAAACAATTTATGGAACAAGACAAAAGTGGAAGGACGTTAAATTGTATTACTAAACAAGTGTTCCCCAACCTTTTCTGTCTTATACATACCCCCATATCCTGATCAGCAAGGTTCTGCATAATTTTTTAACAAAACTGATTTGTAGGTGTAATAAAGTAATATCTTAAATCTTTCCAGGTACCTCCTGGAACTGCTAACATACCCCGCCGAGTGGAGGCGTACCCCCGGTTGGGGATCCCTGTTCTTAAGGTCTTTATAGCAGCGGGAGGAAGATGAGCTATGAGTGGTACTCACCCTGAGCCAGCAGCGGCCCCAGAGAGAGAAGCAACATAGTCCTCAGTTGAAACTCCATCCTCCACGGATGCACAACTCAGCACTTGAGATCGCTTTCTTACAGACATCGCACCTCCCACTTCCACCAGACACACACACACACACACACACACACACACACACACACACACACACACACACACACACACACACACACACACACACACACACACACACACACACACACACACACACACACACACACACACACACACACACACACACACACACACACACACACACACACACACACACACACTCTCTTTTTCTCTATCTAACCACAACCATACGTGAACATACAGGGAAAAGTCAACAAATATATACATTCAAAGTCAACACGTCTGTATACATTGAACATCACACGTTGAAAGTCATAAGTCCTGCTTAAAACACGTTTGGAATAAGCAAGCAGGCATGTGAGTTAACTGTAACCTCTTCTTATCACTTCCTGGACGTGTTGCAAAGGATGCAAGCATAATTCCTTCGTCCTTTTGAACTTTTAAAAGACAATCCGGTCGACCAAAAAGGTATTCTATAGAGGTTGACATTTGATGAGAACAGACGTCACAGACGCGTGCTTCACTTCCTGTCCATGACGTACTGCGTAGAGCCGCTCTTCAGCCCACTCCTCAACAGTTAGCGACGGGCAGAGTGAAACCTGCCTCATGTTTAGCTTTTAGCTTTGTCTAATCAACCAATCAAGTGGAAGATGGAAGATTACTTTTTCCACATTTTACATTCTCATAATGTGCTTCCACCAGATACAGATACTTTGCTCATTGACATCCATAGACCAAAACATGCAATCACAAAAGATACACACACACGCACAGACAGAAATGCAGACTTACATACAGTACCACACACACACACACACACACACACACACACACACACACACACACACACACACACACACACACACACACACACACACACACACACACACACACAGACAGAAACGCAGACTTACATACAGTACCACACACACACACACACACACACACACACACACACACACACACACACACACACACACACACACACACACACACACACACACACACACACACACACACACACACACACAAACAGAGAAATGGACCCATTAGGAAAGCTAACACATTCACACAAAACAAATACACAAACTCAAACAAGTGCAAAATTCCATGCCCACAGACATAGCAGCAAATCATTCAAACATAATGAGACAGAAATCGGACCATCTAATTTTTTTTTAAGTTTTCAGATGTGTCCTTAACCAGTTATATAAAGTGGTTCATGCTAACCTAAAGCTACGGACTACAACATGTTAAAAAAATAACTACACACAACACACACACACACACACACACACACACACACACACACACACACACACACACACACACACACACACACACACACACACACACACACACACACACACACACACACACACACACACACACACACACAGACACACACACACATAGACACACACACACACACACACACACACACACACACACACACACACACACACACACACACACACACACACACACACACACACACACACACACACAAACAGAGAAATGGACCCATTAGGAAAGCTAACACATTCACACAAAACAAATACACAAACTCAAACAAGTGCAATAAAAATTATTCCATGCCCACAGACATTAGCAGAAAATGTTTTCAGAATTCATGATAATGAGCTGAAATCTGTTGACCATCTAGCATTTTTCTTTTTAAGTTTTCAGATGTGTCCTTATTACCAGGGTTAGTATAAAATGTTGTGGGTTCATGCTAACCTGAAAGCTACTGGACTCATAACATGTTTAAAAAAAATAAAACACACACACACACACACACACACACACACACACACACACACACACACACACACACACACACACACACACACACACACACACACACACACAACACACACACATACACACACACAAACAAACAAACAGGCCTTGTGGAAATAAAGGCCAGACCACATTGCAGTCTACTGTTCCATAGCTGAAGTATTAGAGAACATCGGTTACTATATTAAAATACTTTATTCACAGTTACATACAATCATCATTAATTACATCTAATAATCTATTTCACAGTTAATGTATGACTTTCAATTAGCTTATTTAAAAACAACATGGATGGACACAGAAGATGACAGAACGTATCAGAGATATTTACAAAACCAACAAGGGAAACAACAGATTGAGACTCCTTCATCCACTGCCCTTGCTTTCCACCACACGCTCAAAGTAGTCGAAGGACTCATACACGGGTACCTGACACTGTCAGAGACAAAGAGAGGGAGAGACAAGAGAAAGAGAAACGGATTATGTAATGTTCACATACATTAAACACAAAGTTTAAGGACTACTATGTAATCTCTGGGGATTTAAACAAACATATAACATATATCTTTATTATGCTTAACGTTTATGATTGATATTAAGCTTTTAGAATTTATTTGACAATTTTCTTTGAATGGGAATTCAACCACAAGCAACACAGGGTCAAAAGTAATTCTCCATTGTGCAAAACAAGTCATGATACGCAAGGAGAAGTTTTGTTCAACTTAGGTTGTTCTAGGAGTGCTGGAGAGTACTTCATAATACTTGTTGTGTAAAGAGAACAGTCATCAACATCAACTCCCCTTCCACAAAAAACTTGAGTTGGACAATGGACGTATTTTTATCCAGAATGTGACCATGATGTAAGTGATCCAACTCCTCAGACTATAGTTTTTTGTAGCGAGCGTTGTGGTTCGTCTTTGAGGGACAGGTAGGGGTGATGGTATTCTTGCTGAATGAGGCCTACAGGTTAGACTGGGGACATTGGGGATCAAACCCGGTACTTTCTGTCTGGGAGTGGAACCCCCTAGCCCTCCACAGACTCACCCACTGGGAGGACCCTTTGGACGAGCTGGTGCTGGTTCCATCCACCTCAGAGTCTACGTGGGGAACCTCATAGATCACCCTTGCTGCTCGGTCTAACACACCACACAAACACACGCCACGCACACACAACACACACACACACACACACACCCCCCCCTCCCCCACACACCACACACACACACACACACACACACACACACAACACACACACACACACACACACACACACACACACACACACACACAGCACACACACACACACACACCACACACACACACACACACACACACACACACACACACACACACACACACACACACACACACACACACACACACAAACACGCACACACACACACACGTACATAAAGACACACACAAATACACAAACACAAGCGCACACACACATACAGTATAAAATGTTTCCGGACACAAAAATTAGCATAAAATGTTTTCGGAATTCATGATAATAAGCTGAAATCCGTTGACCACCTAGCATTTTTTGGTTTTCAGACGTTTCCTTATTACCAGGATTAGTATAAAAAGTTGTGGGTTCATGCCAACAGGCTGAAAGCTTCTGGACTCATAACATGTTATAGAAAGATCAGCTCTTTCGATTGGAACGTCTTGTACCTCGTCTCTTCCGCGACATCCATAAACAGATCAGAGTGACGGGGACGGCGGCCATTACTATAGCCAGTGAAACAACGACGGGGACCCGGTGCCACAGTGACGCATCCTCAGTCAAGTCTTCGGTCAGACAAAGGGGTTGAAAAGGGATTGACAATATTAGCATTTAATCCATGGTCATCAAACACAAGCTTTTATCCAATGACAAGTTAGGGGGCTCAAGGATGCCAACAGGTTAGGCTACGGACATAGGGGATCAAACCCAGTACCTTCGGCCGGAAGTTGAACAACTGAAAACTCTAGCCTATCCTGTCAGTATTAGATTAGACGACTAAACTCCGGTACCTAAGGAAAGTAAATATACTTTTGGTTTGGAAGAGAAACAAAACCAGACTTTGAGGTAAAGAAAACCTACTTTCTTGCTTTGTTCCGTCGGTGGGGGTCTGTCGTTCTCTGACAGTGATCATCGTGCCGTTTCCCAGAAACTGAATATACATGGGCCTCTCTTTGGTCACCTGGCAGACGTAGCGTCCAGCGTGGTTGCAGGTGACGTTGGGAAGGGTCAGGGTGGCACAGCCACAGGCACCGTTGTTCACAGGTGACAGGACCGAACCACAGCCCTCTCTGTCATACCTCACGGCTGTCTGTTGATGAAGAATTTTACCCTCACTTTTCAACCAGTTTGCTCTATGTTGGTGGTTCGCAGCTGACCAGCAACAACGGAGTGTGACGCTGTCTCCCTCAATGACCTCCAAATCTGCTGTCTCATACACCTCTACATCCTTCTCTGGAACAATTTCTGGAAAAAGACAAAAGCGGAAGGACGTTGACATTTATTACTAAACAAGTGTTTCCCAACCTTTTCTGTCTTATATGTACCCCCATATCCTGATCAGCAAGATTCTGCTAATTTTTTTACCAAAATTGATTTGTTGGTGTAATAAAGTAATAACTGAAATCATTTCAGGTACCCCCTAGAACTGCTAACGTACCCCCAGAGTGGAGGCGTACCCCCGGTTGGGGATCCCTGTTCTTAGGGTATTTATAGCAGCGGGAGGAAGATGAGTTATGAGTGGTCCTCACCCTGAGCCAGCAGCGGCCCCAGAGAGAGAAGCAACATAGTCCTCAGTTGAAACTCCATCCTCCACTGATGACCAACTCAGCACTTGTGATAGCTTTCTTACAGACATCGCACCTCCCACTTCCGCCAGACACAGACACACAGACACAAAGACACACACACACACACACACGCACACAGACACACACAGACACACACACTATATTCCATATCCACCCACAACCAGGAACTGACAATGGTCGTCTCTCTCTCTCTCTCTCTCTCTCTCTCTCTCTCTCTCTCTCTCTCTCTCTCTCTCTCTCTCTCTCTCTCTCTCTCTCTCTCTCTCTCTCTCTCTCTCTCTCTCTCTCTCTCTCTCTCTCTCTCTCTCTCTCTCTCTCTCTCGTCAAATTTTCGCATTTACAGATCTGTCACTCTGTCTGAAGAATGTGCCTTGTTCACCAAGCAGCCATCTAGATTCTAAAGGTTGGTGATGGAACTGAATGCAAAGGGATGGAACCAAATGTGGAAATTGCCCGCCCGGTCAGAAGGGCAATGAACCACCCTTCTCCCCCTCTCTGAGAAACTATGTTCCCGGATTCTTTATTGGGAACCATGGGCCCAAACGATTGGCACGATGGCAGCCCTCCAATAGTGGAAAGCATGCAAAATAAAAATAAGTAAATACAGGTCTTTCAAATATGACCTAGAAGGGAATCTATAGCCAGCTTGCTATAGCAGGCCGGCGCAGCAACCAAGGCAGCTAAAGCATAGCGATCCAAGGCAATGGAGAGTGCAGCAATCGGAGGTCCACCTAGATGTACAATGGATAAAGT
Organism: Melanogrammus aeglefinus; assembly: GCA_900291075.1. Classification (NCBI taxonomy): domain Eukaryota; kingdom Metazoa; phylum Chordata; class Actinopteri; order Gadiformes; family Gadidae; genus Melanogrammus; species Melanogrammus aeglefinus. The sequence goes on along the minus strand of OLKM01000928.1, from coordinate 161,677 downwards.
TAGGACTGATCAGTAGGACTGACTGATCTATCCACCATACATCTGGCAGGTCACTCCCACTTGAGGTGTTAGTAATTCCAAGGCCAGGCAGATTTTTTAAACGAACAATAACATTGGGGCCCTTTAAATTACAACCTGTTCATATATTGGCTAACACCTGAGATGTTACGCTAAATACAAGTGTTATTTAAATTGTACATTCAGTACACACACACACACACACACACACACACACACACACACACACACACACACACACACACACACACACACACACATGACACACACAGTACACACACACACACACACACACACACACACACACACACACACACACACACACACACACACACACACACACACACACACACACACACACACACACACACTTTCGTTCGATGATTTATGTAGGCCGATTTCGTCGTTATAAATCCATGCTGCACTACACTGATCAGGCTTGCAATACGTATCACTAACAGCAGATGGCAGTCGTGCATCAGCCAAAGGAAACATGACGCTTCAGATAGAACCAGGCTTGTTGGTCTGCCTGAAAATAATTGTCTGACAAAACAAACCCATTCAGTGTTTTTTGGCCTATTATCTATGGCAGGTGAAGCCCTTATGTTCCCTTTTTTATTTGGGAATCCATTATTCCGGATGCTTTAAGTGGTAAACAAACAAAAGAGAAAAAGCCAATGAGAAGAGGAGAAATAGGGGAGGGGCTTGGCGTAGTGGGGCAGCATCAACTACGGCTACGCGATGGATTACGTTGACGTCGCGGATTAAAATGAAGAGTCTACATGACCGCCCGCGCCACACGTGCGACGCGCGAAGAACACTCTTCGCTATCCAAAAACAAACGCGTCCCGGGATCTTCCGATTCTGTTGATGTTATTGTAACCCGATATCGTTTTATTTTCTTCTTCGAGGTTACCCTGGAAGTGTACACCGCGGCATGACAACACAGTGACCGACACCCCTCCTGGATCCTCTCAAAGGTTAGTGCTATTAATGAATACGTGGTCCAGATGCTCTTCATTCTCCGGACAGCCTCGGCGAGTGGGCTGGTGGGACCTCTTGGTATGTGGGACCACCGAATTTCAATAGTGCAAACCTCTAAGTCCTGACCCCCAATGTCTCGGAGCATTTAATGGTACAGTATCACAGATACCGGCAGGTGTTATTAGGGTGTCTCTCTCTTTAAACTGAAAGGACCGCAACCTGCCCCATTGGTTATAGCGCAATATAACATAGCCCCACGCCACCTCAACCGTAAATCACTGCAATAAAACGATTAAAAAGATATGTGCGTTGCTGTCGTTTTCTTTCACAGCCCCATGTTCGAGCCATGGCCACGCGTGTGCTCTAGTGGGGTATAAAGGGTAGGCCGCCTTCATCAAGGCCTAGAAATGCGACATCAGTTTTATTATTGATTTGAGATTCAACATGGCATCTCTGGTGGAGAGCACATGGCTGGCATGGAGTTGTGTCAATAGCTGCAGACGTGTTGCCTGTCTTCCATGCTGCAGTCTAGACATGCTTCTTGTTTTACAACATAATCACGGTACATACATTCATAAGGATCTCTTTATGTTGACTGGTAAACGTAAGATGATCACTACTGATTCATAGATGTACTAAAGTAAATGGATCATGTTTTGAAACCTTGATCAATGTAATTCCAAGACTGGCCATAACATTTCGAGAAAAAAACATTATGTGGAAAAAAAATTGTACAGCATTTTAAAACATGAATATAAATCCACTTTTTTGAATAGCACTTTTAAAACGTACTTTAAAACTTTTGTGGCGTGATACAATAATAAGTAGATTTAGGACCTATCCCATTTCTACCCCTTACCCCATCCCCTTGTTTTGAAGGGGGAAGGGGTAGAAATGGGATTGGGCCTTATTCCTAGGCTCATGCAACGCAACACAATCAGCGGTAACGCACCATTCTGCGTATTCTTCCATTATTCTTCCATGCTTCAGGTCCCATGCTTGTTCCCATGATTCTTCCCATGATCGATGTGCCCAATTCATCGCAAAACACAGTATAATAAAGCATATAACAAGGGTGGGGCTCTCAATTACCTCTAATAATTACCTGGGGTTTTTTTTTATTCCTATTGGGTTACCGTTATCCAAATGAAGCCAATCACAAACCGCCAACACCCTCTATAGGCTAAAGATTTAAGGGGTAGAAATGGGATTGGACCTTAATCAATTAAAAGTGGGTCAGAGAAGGGAATCTGCAGGGAGGGGGAAAGAAGCATGAGGCAAAACCAATATATTACTCTAATTAATACAATCAACACCAGATATAAAGTAATTGTAACAAATCTTGACACGTCTGGTCATATTTCATATATCAAACCGAAACATAAACCCACAAAACCAATTATGATTCTGCTTGATTCGATCAGTTCCACAACAAGGTGGCTTTTCTGTGTCCGTTATCATGACGGATGTGGCCTTTACAAGTCATCACTGCCCTGACTTGTCAACTGTGAACTGTTGACAAGTGGGAAGGGCCAAGTAGCCAACGTTCAACATCACATAATCTTACCGGCTTGATGTTGTTCTTTAATGTGAAGACATACGCTAAATAATGGTGTGGCCTGGGGGGCTAGAGATGTCCTAAATTTATAATCCATATCCATCAAACTGATTCAAGGAGCAGCAGGATGGTGGATGAGCTGTAGCCCGCTTTGGGCTCTGACAGAGCAGCGTTGACCTGGTCAGCCCTGGGAGGGAAACGGGCTCCTTTTTAGCAATACTTGTCAGATCGACAAAGCTGGTGCTGGTAGTAGCATTGTTACAAGCACGTTTTTGATTACAGATTTTTAATTCCTCTCCCAAGTAGTCTGTATGGTCGTGAGATGCGAGTCAGAAGATACAATCTTACAAAAGTTAATCATCTTTTTATTTATTTTTTGGCGGGGAGGTTTAGTGTTATTGCGCAATACAACTGTTTGTCTTTCCCTATCGTCCAAGCTTGTGTTTTGCCTTGTATAATTTGAAGGACCTTGTTCGGGTTCACAGAATGCTGTGTTCAGAGTTCACCTAGACTCTGCATAGCCTCCCCCCAGACCCCTCGCACACACGCGTATGCTGTACGTCCTTGCACTTAAGAATAGTACTTAGAATTAAGAATTGTTAATGCTTGGCCCTTGGTTCTATGAACATCCCAACTGTACTGACGGCGATGTATGTTCTTTCTGATAACTACTTCTGGTAAATGTAAAGGCTTTGAACCCGGTTCTGTGAATTCCAACTTGAACCCGCATTGTTATTTGGTTGTCATAATGTTCAAAATATGAATACGTGTTCGCTTACCATTTGAGGTATAATATTTGGATATTTGTGAAAATATTTGTCAAAGTGAATAATTGTGTTTGTTTTGTTCGTAAACACACACAAGTTCTAAGTGTTTAGGCGACCTCCCATTATTTGCCAATGTCAGACACGTTATATAATTTATGTGCAAACGACTCAATGGAAGAAGTAAAAAAAAAATATGGTGCCTTGTTTACGTTGTAGTGTGACTTTTTTCAGTTGATTTCCTCATACGCGGTCATTAGTTCTGCCCGAATGCTAAGAACCACAATGGTGGTTGGTTTTGAGTTAAATAAAGTGGCAAAACCATGTGTGTTCAACCCATTAAAAGGAACTTCGAGTTTGTTTGTTGTTCCCTCCATGCAAGGGGCCTCTTGCTCCAGTGAAACGCACCCTGCAAACCCCTGAAGGACAAATGTTATGGTTGAATCCCAACAGATAAGCTACTGCCAAACTGAAGGGATTTTTGGAACCCATGTTGGATTGTACTACCCAATCATTTATTTTTATTTCCCATTATCCCATTCCAAGCATGCCACAGTGACCTGCATCAGTAGCTGTATTTGTGGGAGAGGATATATTCTATTTATATTATTATATAGTAGCTTACATGTTGGTGCTTTTGTGCTGTGATACCTGTTTGAGGGGTGAAGTAGGGGTGGGGGTTGGTCATCTTGTTCAAGTATGCCTAGTAAAGTAAATACGCCTACTTTAATTGTCGATTAATCTATCTTTGGTTAATGGCCTTAATAATGAAATACTGTTAAGCATTAACTCCCTGATCTCTAGCCTCCTGGCCCTGGAAACCGTGTGAGTGGGTGTTTGTGGGTGTGGTCTACTCAAAGCCAATGTGGGAGTCGGCTACCCGTGAACTGGTAGTATCTATATTATCAGGGTAAATGAGGTTAGAATTCAGTGAGTGTCTGTGGACTGCATGGATTAACCTAGTATGGATAGTTGTGTCAATAGCATCCAGTAAAAGGATTACTTTTTCCCGCAGGCCATCATCAAGTCACTGAAGTGCGCCTACTCCTGCAGAGAGTGTGAGTCATTTCCGGGACAGATGATTAATAATGGAGGGGTATCCGGTTGGTGTTAGGACAGCTGTGTGTTGTGTGGAGAGGCCGGCCGATGAGGTGGAGGCTGTGTGATGGGAGAACCTGGTTTGAATAGGTTATAATGCGTTGGCATTGGGTCTCTTTTTGGATTGGATAAGGTGGGGTTGTGGGGATCTGGGTGTATTCAATGGGCATGGGACTGCCTGGGTGTACAACAACCCAGTACACGCATTGCTGCCAACATCCATAGAGGCAAAAGGTTGCTTTGTCGTTCCTCTGCTTTCATAAAACGTGTCACCATTCCTCTTACATTGTAGAAACTTAATCTTGCGAGTTTTGAGAACATGGCTAATTATAGTATGTGTATAATGGCTTATTAATGTAAATTTAAATACAATGCACCTTTTCTATTTTCATAAATGCATACTCTTTTAGGGCGTTTGTCCATTTTCGAATTTTCGATTTTCAGAATTCGCAGTTAAAAAAAAAATAAGAAAAAAAAAAATGGTCTTGTTTTTGCCTGATTTTATTCTATTCTCTTTCTTTAATCCTAGAGGTGCCGAATCCCTTCATACGGTCCCTCTCTGTATGAGCGTTTACTGCGATAGACCCCCCCCCCCCATGTGACACCCATGGGGGGCCCATGTGACACCCATGTGAGTCGAGCCTACGTCCCAAGGCTTAGATGTAGGGAGCCGGCACATGGGGAGGCCAAGGTGGGGTCTCCCCGCCAGCCTGCGGAGGAATGTGTTTTTCCCTACAATGTACTCTTGGTCTGTGTGGTATAGCTCACCGCTAGCGCTTTGGCCTGGGAACGCTGGGAGGCTCGGGGGCCGACACGCGGAGCTAGTTTGGAGACGCTGATTTGGTTTGTTGTCCCTCCCGCAGCTTCTCCAGAACCTTCTAGGACGGAATGAAGGGCCACGCTGACGCACCACAGGACCGGTGAGTTGTTGTTGTTGTTGTTGTTGTTGTCGTCGTCATCGCGGTGACGCGTCCTAACGCCTCGTGCCCACTGCATCCGTCCGTTGATCCCCATTGACTTTGAATGGGGACGGGCGCGCAATGCATTGTGGGTCCGTGCGCTCCGTTCAAAAAGTTGAAAAATGTTCAACTTTTTCGGCAGCGAAGGATCCGTCATCCAATCAGATCGCGTATGCAAATTGAAGCACTGTGACACTACTCGGGCTCTGACGACCCTGGAAAGCTACCCCACCCGTCAGCCACGCCTTCCGACGTTCTTTGACGGACGGTGCAGCGGGCACGAGGCGAAACCCTGACTCTCAACCACAGTTTCTACCGACTCTTTTTCAGTTTTGACCATGTGGTCGAAACTGTCCATAAATGTTATTTTTCCTTGCAGAAACTACTTGCTTTCTCAGATGGTACTTCCTAATTATTTTGTCTGTTTCCTTGTTAATGTCGGTCACCGTTTCGGTTGTCGGGTCATGTTAAACCTTCAGGCTCAAACAGAAACCACTGAAAGTGCATAATAACAACTTGATTACTAATTTCAACTCTTTGGATGTGTGCAGTTTTTTTTCGATCTACAGTGGCTTGTTGCTGTCACCATGGAACCCATTGTCATTAGTAGCTGGACACCAAACCGATTTGCAGTGAAATGAGACGCATGCATGTAGGGGTTGGGGATGCCTACCATTAGACCACCCGGCCTCCTGTAGCATGTAACACTCCTCCTCCTCCTCCTTTCCTCAGAGGTGGTCTGGTGGGCATCCTCTTCTTCATCCTGGGCTTGGGAACACTGTTGCCATGGAACTTCTTCATGACCGCCTCCATGGTAAGAAACACCCAGTCGCACTACCTCCACCACCTCCTCCTCCACCTCCTATTCCACCTCCTCCTCCAGCTCCTATTGCACCACTTCCTCCACCTCCTATTATACCTCCTACTCCTCCTCCTTCTCTCATTTCACCTCCTCCACCTCCTATTACTCTTCCTCCACCTCCTCCTCCAGCTCCCTTTGCACCACTTCCTCCACCTCCTATGATACCTCCTCCTCTACCTCCTATTACACCTCAGCTGATCTACCCATCATGTGTGTGTGTGTGTGTGTGTGTGTGTGTGTGTGTGTGTGTGTGTGTGTGTGTGTGTGTGTGTGTGTGTGTGTGTGTGTGTGTGTGTGTGTGTGTGTGTGTGTGTGTGTGTGTGTGTGTGTGTGTGTGTGTGTGTGTGGTACCTTTCCGCGGGGGTGTGTGTATGGGGGCATGTTTGCCACGACCAAATCCGTGCACGCACTTGTCCCAACAAGTTCCTCCTTTCATTGCTATGTGAGGCTATGAGGTTAAAAAACACGCACCCATGTTTTGCGGCCTTCTACCTTACCTAACCCCGGCCCCTCCCCCCCCCCCACCTCCCAGTATTTCCAGGGCCGCCTGAACACGACAGAGTACGGGAAGGTGGTGGTCCGCAAGGAGTACTCCTTCAACAACTGGATGACCCTGCTCTCCCAACTGCCCCTGCTGCTGTTCACCCTGCTGAACTCCTTTCTTTACCAGAGGTACACACCAGGCATACCCCAACCCCCACCCCAAACCTCCCTCTTGCAGTGTTGGGTCTGTGACCTATGAGGAGACCCCCGCGCTACAGCGGGCCGGCCACTGTTACGTATTTGAAGTACATAAGCTGCCCCCCCACAGCCACAAGGAAGCAGGATCGAACATATAAGCTGCAATAACTACTCCAGCCACAGGTGGCAGCACCTTTAGACAGGTGAGGAAGCCGGAGCCACGCCTACTTCACATAGGCCACACCCACTTGATACAAACCAGAGCGGGAGTCAGATTTTAGGTCGGAATCATAGGCAGTAGATAGCTCTGCGGTACTTTCCTCCACGCGTGTTAGACACAATTCCTCCCCTTTTGCTTCAATAGTTACCATACCAAAAAATACGTTAACAAATAAAGTGAGTTAAAAGCGACCCCGATTGGTTTACAATGTGTTCTCGGTTCAGTGTGTAGCGAGGCTCATTTTGAGGAACTGCTCCAGGCCGCTGTGCACTAGGAAAGGGTTTTTGGCATTAACACACAACAACACACGCAAACCTGAGACAAAAGGAGAAATTCAGATTTATTTTTTCATATAATTTTTTTGTATATTTTTTCTTTCAACCTTACCCCCACGACCATTATAAACGGCACGTCAACTGAAATAAAGGTTGCCTCATCTTCATCAAATAAGGCCAGTTCGTTGTTTTATTTTCCTTCCCATGGTAAAGGTTTTTCAGCGGCTGGTTTGTCTCCATGAGTATATTGTGAGCTCCTGTTTGCGGTGCACTGCTGCTGCCCATGATAGCAGAATAATGGCAAACAGAAAAGAGACGAGTCGTAGCGCCACTCCGTCCACACGTTGTAATCTGCTGAGGCTATTCAAACAACTCCTTTCCCCACAACATTTTGCGTACGTTCTCCTGCAGCGCCCTCAGTTTAAATGTTATGACAAAAAAAAGAGTATACGACGCACAAAGTGACGTGTGTTCTCGTGAGAATCTTTTAATGAAGTAAGCTGCGTTTTGTGTAAGAACATTTTAATGAAGTTTATGTGCGTTCCTCTTTGGGAAAACACTGTAAACGACGCGTAACGGGAACTGTGTGCTCGGGAGAACGTTTGAGAAAAGTACCGTGCGCTCTCTTGGAGGATACTGCGTGTTCATGTGTTGTCGATCACAATGTACTGACGAAGTCTCGTGCGCTCTTCGCCAGGATATCGGAGGCGGTGCGGATCGCGGGCAGCTTCGTGGCCATCCTCTTTTTCTTCGTCTTCACAGCCATCCTGGTCAAGGTGGACATGGGGACAGACCACTTCTTCTCCGTCACCATGGCCACCATATGGTTCATCAACTGTAAGCGACGTCCCCATAATGGCTTTAGTGGCTCAGTGTTTTGAGCCCCCCCCCCACCTCTGAAACCATCTGCGTCCTGACTAGGGGTGGGAAAAACAATTGATTCTTCGATGCATTGTGATTATCGCTAGAGCGATTCTGTCTCGATGCAGATTAATTAATTAATAATAATAAAAAAATTGCCTGCTGCAACATTCTGTTCGCCAGAGAGGGATCATTTTTTGTCATTTTAGAAATATTTAATTTATCTTCAGTGTGTATTGGCCAGTCTGATTTGTTTTGACACGATTGCGATTCAGCCTTACGCATAGCATGCGCGCAAACTCACAGCCAGACACAAGAACTCCTTCTATTTCAACTGCAGCTTTTCCTTTAATGACATGGAAAAGAAAGATTAGAAATAAAATAAAACTGAAACCTATTTTTTGCATGCTTCCATATTGTGTTTATAATGCAAGCTGCATTGATTATTGCGTTGTTCATAGAAAGTCATATCTGTGACAAAAGCTTTCTCTCATGAAATATTAGATAAGTTAATTAATCTGTTGATGTCTTTAATGATCATCACAAAAGTAGGAAGTGATTAGCAAACTCTGAGTAGCAAACCCAGATGTACCGGTATATACATATTTTTGAAAATCACACATGGAATTGTACATGGAAAAAAATTGTTGCATCGCGATGCATCGATAATCGCTTCAGAATCGAATCGTTGACCTCGGAATCGAATCGTGAGGTGCCAAGAGATTCCTACCCCTACTCATGACATCCAACACTCCAGCTCCCTTATCACCTTCATATCCCACCTGAGAACTGCATCATGGGGACTAGAATCACCCCACCCTTTGCTCTTGTACACTGCTTTATTATGTTTTTTCTTTCTGTTTTTTCTTCATCTTATGACTGTTCGTACTAAGATGACTTTGAGTGTCAAGAAAGGCGCCCATAAATAAAGTGCAGTATTATTTTTATTACCTATACTCATACTCGACAGGACAATGGGGCGTAACGTTCCAGTCCTCACACTTTACAGACATCTCTTGACGTAACTCTACGTAAAACCATATAAAAAGGGAGTGAAAATAAAGCGCTTCATAGGAACGCTGCACCTTTGGGGTAATGGTTTGGTTGATCGGGAGTTGGAGCATCTTACCGCCGTTTTAGCTACGAGAGTCATCCCAGCTGAGGTTAACCATGTCTCCTCCCCCCTCCACCTCCCCCACCCCCTCCCCCGTCGCCGTCCCCCCCCCCAGCGTTCGGGGCGGTGGTGCAGGGCAGTCTGTTCGGCCTGGTGGGCCAGATGCCACCGAAGTACAGTGGCTTCTTCATGAGCGGCCAGGGGCTCGCCGGCACCTTCGCCGCGCTCGCCATGATCTTCGCCATCGCAAGTAAGGGACACGCGCACGCACGCACAAACACACGCGCAACGCACACACAACACAAAAGGCTGTAACACAAACCCACACATTCATGTTTAATTTTGCTTTTGTTTGGATAACCAGTGTTTACAAAGGGTGTTAACGTGCACAACAGAAACACGTAAACACGTTGTGTTTACTTGCATTTGTGCTCTGTTAAAAAGATACATTTAGGGCTTTGTCCTGAGAAGGTGGATGATCAGTACCCATAATAATCGTGATAAAAATCGGAGACTGAAGAGTCTACCACCAGTAGTAATGATTAGCAGGAGTAATGATAATGAATAGCTCCGTGATTACAGGCTGCTATGGAATTCATGACGGTGTGAGCTTTTAGTAGTCGAGAAACAGGTTTTCAAAACATCAGTGTATTGAGAATGCACACCCACTTGTCTGAATCACCTTCCGCCTTCATTTACTTCACTATTTCGTCGCGTGTGCAGCAGTGGATGTTGATGTCCGCGTCAAAGGCTTCTAGGACACCGTGTGTGTGTGTGTGTGTGTGTGTGTGTGTGTGTGTGTGTGTGTGTGTGTGTGTGTGTGTGTGTGTGTGTGTGTGTGTGTGTGTTGTGTGTGTGTGTGTGTGTGTGTGTGTGTGTGTGTGTGTGTGTGTGTGTGTGTGCAGTTCATATAGAGCATCGCTCATTTGGTTGTATTCGAAAGCAACTCTGACCACTGTTCATTTGCTGTATCCTGAAGCACGATCTTATCTTAACTCTAAGCTTAGTTTATGAAGGTCCTAATATTAAAGCCCCTTTCCACCGACGGTACCAGCTCACTGGACGAGTAACGCTGAGCGCGACCTCCGAGCCTGACACCCAGCATCTTTTAAATACTAGCATCAGCGTTCAGTCAACAATAGTGATTGATTATTGAACACGTCAGGATCCGCGAGCGAGGACACGCCGTGGACTGTTGACGGAGGCGGAGACGCTCCTGTGCGTCATGTCCGCCACGCTGAATCGTGGCGATTGGAGCTGGTACTGTCGGTGGAAAAGAGGCATAACTGAGCTCTTATGCTCGGTCAATGTTGGTTTTGAACGTCTTAAGTGGGTGGAGGAGGTGCTTTTAGGGGGGGAGGAAGAATACCCTTTTGACACACTACTTAGCTGGTATTGTAGTAACCATCATCCAATGAAGCTTATGAAAAAGTATGCGGTGATGTCGATGTTGGCCATAGCGTCCAGCCCTTGTCCAAACCCATTTTTATTTTAAGCCTATGACACACAGCTGTACACACACAATGGTACTCACTAAAAATAACAACGCTTAAAAAAAAAAAAAGACGGTTGCCTAGCCACAAGCTCTATTTGGACGGAGGCCTTCGAGCAGCTAGGAGGAAGTGGAGCACGCACCATTCTGGAGCCAGAAGGGCATGGGAACCGATACAGCTTGTTAACGCCAGTGTGTTTGCCAGGTGAAGCGGACTCTGAGACGGCGGCGCTGGGCTACTTCATCACGCCCTGCGTCGGGACGCTGGTCACCCTCCTCAGTTACGTGCTCCTGCCTCGCCTGGTCAGTGGCACTACATTTACCAGAATGCTTTGCTCTCCCACCCGGGGACCCGACAGCCTTGGTGCTGTGATTCCAAAACAAAAGAAAGATTACAGCCGGATGATTAGATCAGGGCAGTGTAGTAGATTACCTTGAGCAAATGCACAGGACCTTTTGACTATGTCAATGTCATAAACAGTGTTATAGTGTCGTAATTAAGTCACATTCACCACCAATATATTTTTGAATTGGCGTGATATTTATTCAGGACAGGAGGAGTGCCCTGCAACACATGACAAAGAAAATGACGACGTGGTGATTAGAAACACAAAAGAGAACCATAACATGATAATTAAAATTGGGTGTGTGTGGTCTTTTGTTTGTGTGCGTGTCATGGCAGGAGTTTGCCCAGCACTATCTGAACAGAAGTGGACGATACGAGACGGACGCCAGCCATGAACTACTGGACGGTAAAAGCGGCTTCTTTTTACAATGAGACTACATTTCAGTTATGTTTTGAATGTCGGCTTGTTTAATAAATTCTCCTTGTTGAGGTGGAGAACCCACATCCACAAAATCCCTAAACACCGTGCGTGTGCGCGTGCGAGAAAGTCAATGATCTGAGCTAGGTCTCAACGGTCTAAAACCAATTGACCTTCCTTCATAACGGCTTGGTCAAACGTTAGGCACAGAGTCAAACGGGCTGTGGGGTTTGGGGAGATTATCCTGTTAGCGGTGTTTACTCAGACTCATTTGATTAGGCGGCGGCCCAGACACTGCCCTCCTCTGTTTGCGCCCCGGGGTCCACATGCAGAAGGCCCTCAGTGGCGTGACCACAGCCCAAGCGGCGTGCGCTGTGCTCGCCGCCGGGCTGACTGGCTTCCTTTTGTCTTGGTTCTTGTTCCTCCTTTTCTCTTTGTTGTGAGTGAAAATGCTTGCGATGCGTTGGAACGGCCGGCATGTGTATCCTTCCTCCGCACAGAGGTCCATTATTCAGACCGGATTCAGAGAGAGAGAGGGATTTGTACCCTCCTCTTCTCTCCGTTTGTCGCCCCCCACCCCATATATGTTTCTACTCTCTGCGCCCCCCCATCGCAACCTCACTTTGAGACCGTTTTCTGTGGAGTTGTAATAATTAGTTCAGTTTTTCAGGCAGCGTTTTGGATAGCAGGCGGCGTGTCGGTTCGGTGTTTGTGTCTTTCATGCTGATGTTCTTAAGCTCTCTGAATTCTGTACATTTGTCTGAGAAAAAAATGTATATTATATATTTATCTAAATATAGATATCTATATAGATGTATATATGTAGATGTAGGTATATATCTCATCAAACACAGAATCTATATCTTTTGATGTATACATCTATCTAACAATATTTAATCATTCATTGATTAAATGTTGTTGCTGTGTCCAGAGAGCAGTTTGACGGAGAAGAGCAAGCTAAATGCTAACGGCGGCATGCGAGCGAACGGCACCGAGGCGGAGGACCCGGGGGTCTCTCTGGAGACCAACATGGTCCTGGTCGTGGAGCCCGCCAAGCAGGCCACCGTGTCCCTGGACGAGGGCCCGGCCGACCCCAAGAAGGCCTCCGTCATGGCGGTCTTCAAAAAGGTGAGCCCGGGTCGTTCACGTTGAAGTCGATTTTCAATTTGATTCTGGAATAGTTGAAAAATCCTGATTTCCTGTCTGGACAGGAAATAAGGATTTTTCAAATAAACTATTCTCTCCGCAATTTGAAAGTGTTGCATTTTTCGCACCTGGTGCTGACAGGCCGGATGGATTCCCGAACCCAATCAGGGAGGAGATTCCCTGATTGCCATCAACTCAAAACTAATATTCTAACAGCGCAACTCACCCGCTAATAGCTGATGGGTGTCTCGGCCATTAGAGCAGCAATCGACAGTCCCAAAGGAAGTTGTGATTGTTAAAGTGGTTTAACATCTAGGCTGCGTTTTAATTGAATTATGAAATGTGTTTTTGAGAGTGTGTCCTTGTGTCCCCTTCTGTCTGCGTTTATCCAAAAAAAAAAAGGTTAATAAACTTTGAATGACAGGAACTGGACCGGCACTTCCTGTTTCCTTCCTGGTCTCTAAAGTGATGGTCGGGACTGCATGGGATATATATTGGCAAACCACACCCGGCGCTGAAGGCTTTAAGCAGCATTACTCAGATGATCTTGGCATGTGTGGCCCCAAGAAGGGTTGTAACCCTCTTACACTGGAACGATTAAGGCCTAGCTCCATGAGTTACTACTACTACTAAAACTACTACAGAGGATCGCTGTCTACCATTTCTAAGGGTTCATTGTAGGCACACATCAATGCATTGCTTGTGGTACGGGCCCCAAAGCTAGTACAACAGAAACAAACGATTTAGGTTAAATGCCTTTTTAGTTCCTGGAAAAACACAGATGAAAGGGTGAATGAATTAAGAGACAAACCATACTTTACTCTTCCCAGTATTCCCCTGGGGGGGTCAGACCCGACGAATATCTAGGGAAGTAAAGAAGCGAAATATGCTCATTCGCATGTCGCAGAGTGACATCATTGTAAAGTCTGTGTGAATATGGTTCATCAATACAGTATTCCTTTTTTCAGTCTACTTCGCGATTGTTCGATGCACATTTTATTCCAACGGCAATAAACAATGGTTAATATCAGTTTAACCAATCGCAATCCGGAATCTTTGTCCTAGTCCCCTAGCCCGGCTAACGTCTGGGAACCACACATTCATTTTCTCGAATTTGAGGCGTGGTTTACGATTGCCCAGAGCCGTTTATTGGGCGCTACTAATGTCTCACATGAGTCTGTACGTAGCTCATAGCCAATCAAAGCCTGTTGGTAGCTGGGCAAAGGCATCCTTCATGGTAATGAAAGAGTTTCACCCCGAGAGTTGCTCTTTTTTCAAAATAAACTTGCGTTCTAAGCTACTTAGAACACTATCTAATGCTGCATCGAAAGGCAACTCGTCTGCTGCCATTTTGGATCCGTCAATTCCAAGCTTCGGTGTGTCGCATAGACATCGTCATCTTGTTGCCATCCATGCCCGTTCTGTGATTGGTTCCCTCTCTGACATCGGCTCCATGGAATCCAGGCTGCCTAGCAGCGCGAAATGAAATCGCGTGCAAGGCAGCCAGGATAACATTCCCACTGGTCAATGGATATTTGTAGGTCAAGGCAGAGGTAACCTTATGTCTCTCCACACACATTCCTCTTGTTGACTCCATAGTGGTAAACTACAGAGACCGATCATTATCTCAATCCATCATTGGTATTGACCACCCGTCTCCATGGCAGTCTGCCCTACAAGCCGAGGTCAACTCGCGAAATGTTAACTATTAACGCACCAAGATTCTTTGTTTTTGATTACATCACAGTGTGTTTTGTGGTTTGGCGCCGTTCCGTTCCACCGTTACGGAATAGATAACCGACTTTTCGTTATCAAACAGAGAAGACCTAAAAAACGGACGTGTCCAGAACATGATGCATGAAAGAACACATGCCCGCTCACACCCGGACCTCCCTCACCCGTAGTGCTACTCCATGTTCCACTGGGATAGAAAGTGGCATTCCATTATGAGGGAGGCCTCTAATTACAGGGGCTTTCTGGGTGAAAGGTCAGAGCTCACTAGGTTGTATAGGTTAAGTAGTCCATATGGGTTTTTCCCCGGCGCGATTAGTATGGGAAAATGAGGTTCAAGGTATTTTTGACTTTACGATTGTTTTTGCTTTTCCCCCGCAGTTTATTAACTATAGATCTGATCTAAAGTGATTTTCTATCTTATTTTAATAGCTGTTGCTCCATCTTTTTCGTGTGTGTGTGTGTGTGTGTGTGTGTGTGTGTGTGTGTGTGTGTGTGTGTGTGTGTGTGTGTGTGTGTGTGTGTGTGTGGTTGTGTGTGTGTGTGTGTGTGTGTGTGTGTAGATCTGGGTGATGGCGTTCTGCGTGACGTTTGTCTTCACTGTGACGCTGCCGTGTTCCCGCGGTCGCCGCTGACGTCAGGACATACTCACCCCAGGGGACCTGGGGTAAGGAACACACACACACACACACACACACACACACACACACACACACACACACACACACACACACACACACACACACACACACACACCCTACACACACACACACACACACCTCCCTACACACACACACACACACCTCTCCCTACACACACCTACCTCTCTACACACCTCTAAAAACACACGTCCACCTCTACACATCAAACTCTGCACACACCTCTGAACACGCACACCCTTTTAATGAATCCAAGGAATCCATCTCTGTGGCCGCTAATTACCCCACCGCCACTCAACCGGATGAGGAATGCCCCCCAAGAACCGGTCGGGCCCCCAGCTGATCGATCCTCTCCTCTTTTGTCTCCAGAGCGCTACTTCCTGTCTGTGTGCTGCTTCCTGGTGTTCAACGTCAACGACTGGCTGGGCCGTACCGTCACCACGTGGGTGCACTGGGTGAGTCCTTACCGTCTGTAAAGGCCTGATTCCACCGGACGCCTTAAGGCCGTGTGACGGCTGCGGCACGTCTTGGCCGCGGTCACCGCAGCACATAGCTTCCACCCTAATCAATGAGACCATTTCCACCGGGCGCGCTGCGGAACGTCTCAGCAGCGTCCCAGGAGCGGCTCGCCGCGCCGCAACGCTATAGTTGCGTAGCATTTCTATTTTTGACGCAAGCCGTTGCTGAACCGCGTCAATTTCAACAGAGCAGATCGAGCCGGGCAGGAAGTGAAAAAGTAAAAGCCATAGAGCATCCGGTGAATTTTCAAAATAAAACACAATACTCAGCTCCTGTAGCCTATCACCACTTCACATCAACATTATTACGTCATGACCGGTGGCACCAGGTCAGCAGTCAATCAATCAAAGGGTCTCAGAGGGTCGGCAACATGGACGACGACTCATTGTCCAAGTTCAGCGACATGAAGTCATTTATGTACCAGATCATCCTTTTTATAAAGCGTGGCATTTAATGGCAGTAGTTTTGGGAGTGGGAGGGTGAGTACATTAGGTTTAGGATTATCTCGTGATCTCACGTGAATACGGCTGGCTCGGAAGGCAGCACTGCGCTGCCGTAATGCGCCCGGTGGAAATGCACGCAGGGCAGAAGTGGCAGCCGTTCCACGTCCGGTGGACTCCCGCTGTCAGCGGACAGTGGTTGGTCTGTCTGTTTGTTTGTTGTTCCCGGGGGAACACCTCAGACATGTTTAAACTTGTTCAACGCAAGGAGGCATGCGCACCTTTTTTTTTTTTTTTTCAAGTTTGGAATCACAGTGGAGAAGAATCCTGACTCTCGACGCAAATCGGATCTCGGCTGTGATAGCGAGGCGGCGATTGAGGGGCCGTTGGGGTTGTGTTCGCCGCTGGGCTCAGGGAGGCGTGGCCTGGGGAGGCGTGTGAACTTGGCAGCGGGGGGGTCGGTTCTGCCTGTGTGACGGGTTCTCCGGCTTCTCTCGGGCTCGGAGAACAACAGAGGAAGGGGTATGGTGGTACATTGGCCTGGCAGCAGCGGTAGAAGGGGCGGAGGACATCAAGTCCTTCACTATGTGCAGATGGCGGATAGTCTTTAAGCCTTTTGTCTACGGTTTCAAAGTGAGTTATTGTCCGGCGTAAATTCGAGAACATGAAGCCGTCATCTCCTCCAATGGGTTTGGTGAAGGGTGAGGCAGGGACAACTGGTATCTATTATTAGCTTTTCTTTAGTTTTCCTGACAATGAATAAGTTATTTTTGGGTAATCTGGCCTTTAACTAGCGCTCAAGTAGTTACTTTCGTAATAGCCTATGGGCCAATGGTTTGCACTAAAAAGCCATTGGAGAATTCTTATTTCAAATCATGGATAAACAACAGTGAACATTGTCAAACAAAGGCCTACTTGAGCAACACTAGCCATATATAATGAAGCTGTTATTTGTCTGGAATGCCAATCAACCACAGAAACTTCATGCGGCATGCCTTATGCAAATTATGTTTTATTTAAACATTTGTCTATACACTCAGAAGTGTAAACAACAACATATCTACATAAATGAACAAAAAGCCAAACAAATTGACTGACTCACTGAAGGACCCAGACGTCTCTCCTCCTTTCAGTACCCTGAACATACGGCTGGGCGGTCCAGTCTGTCCAGTCTGTCAAGCCTCTCTTGGTGAATATGGCACACAGCAATGCCATTGAGTCTTTTTTGCGTCATGGTTGATCGCAACCATGTCTTCAATCTGCGTAACCCACTAAAACTGCGTTCTGCCTCAGCAGATGATGGGGGCACCACCATCAACAATCTCACTAGTGTCTACCTGATCAAACAGGCCACGGACTTCAGGGGGACATTTCTTTCAAAGCATGCACAGCCTCTGCAGTTGTGTTGACCTTGTACTTGTTTTTAAACATGGCCAGTTGGACTCTCAAGTCTTCCTCTTTCAGTTCAGGATATTTGCGAACTGCTGCATCATTTGTAATGGGAGTAAGGAGTGAGTTTTCCATTTATTTTAATGTTGGAATTAGGGATGCACCGATTGTGAAATTCTGGGCCGATACGATGTCTAAAATAACAATTTGGCCGACACAATGTTTTTTATTCCCCCTTTCGTGCCAGGGAAACAAACCCTAACCCCCCCCACGCACGCACGCACGCAGACATGCACCCACGCACCTCGTATACACTTACACACAATGACGCAGACACACACAATTTCATTCAAGGTGTTAAAAAGTCTTAAATTTGACTTGCTGAAACCTGCAGATACCCCAACTGATTGTCAAATACCACACCGAGGTTTCTGGCAGTTGGAGATACGGTGATGTTCTCAACGGTGACCAGTAAATTCATGTGTGGGAAATCTTTCCCATGGGATTAGGAGGAGCTCGGTTTTGTTGAGGTTAAGCCTCAGGTGATGGGCAGTCGTCCAGGTGCTGACGTCCGCCAGACATTCCGATATGCGTGTTGGATTCAGGGCTTTATCAGATGAGGGAAAAGAGAGGAATAGCTGAGTGTCGTCAGCATAGCAGTGATGGGAAAAGTTGTGTGAGCTACTGCTGCACCCCATCACTGTCCTGTACTTAGTGCCGGGACTCCCGCGCCCCCCCGTCTGGGCTAACTCAGGTACATCTCATCATCTCCCCCCCCCCCCCCCCCCCCCCAGCCTCGTAAGGATTCGGTGGTGTTCCCGGTGCTGGTGGGCTGCAGGGTGGTGTTCGTGCCGCTGATCATGCTGTGCAACGTCCAGAGCCGCTGGCTGATGCCCGTCTACTTCCCCCACGACGCCGCCTTCGCCGTCATCATGGCGCTGTTCGCCTTCTCCAGCGGATACTTTGTGTGCCTCTCCATGACCTACGCACCGCAGTGAGTACACGCGCACACACACACAGACACAAACATGCAAAGACACGCAGACACACACACAAATCTCTCAACTCTTGGCTCACGGTTCTGTCTTTGTGTGTGTGTGTGTGTGTGTGTGTGTGTGTGTGTGTGTGTGTGTGTGTGTGTGTGTGTGTGTGTGTGTGTGTGTGTGTGTGTGTGTGTGTGTGTGTGTGTGTGTGTGTGTGTGTGTGTGTGTTTGTGTAGGATGGTGGCAGCGAAGGATGCAGAGACGGCCGGGGCCCTCATGACCTTCTTCCTGGCCCTGGGGCTCTCATGCGGAGCCGCCCTGTCCTTTGCTCTGAGAGCCCTGGTCTAACACACACACACACACACACACACACACACGTGTGCCTGTGGTTTTTAGGGATTTTGGATTCATCAAATGAACTGACTGAAATGTCGGTCATCTAAATGAAATGTAGTGTCATTGTAAAAGCCGTTTGTATGTAGAACCCCCAGTGAGGAAGATTGCTGCTATGCGCTACTTGACTCAGAGCCAACCTTGATCACCATGATGAGATTAAGTATAAACTGTTGACGACCACAGAAAATAGGAATCGTCTATCCATCTGGTTTCGTGGGCGACCGCTGGATCTTTGCCTCTTTTAGTTGTACGGTAGTTGTTTCCCGGTTTTGTAGCAAAGCGGGGTTTTTTTTTAAAGGCGCCTTAGAACTCTTAATATATTTACTTTTTTATGCATTCTTTTTGTTGTTGCCCCAAACAATAAGTATTTCGAATTGCATCTCTTTCTTTTCTTTTATTGAAATGCGAACCACCTCCCTTTTTGTTATTGTGAAATGGGAATGTTTTCCATTTCCTCTTGGAAAATGGGGGGATGTTGTAACTTTGTGAGTCAGTTATTATTACGTGTTTTCAATTTCCAATGTATTTATTGCCTTCTAGCACGCTTGTGAACTTGAAGAATGTTTACATGGCCCGTTTCCCCTGTCCTGGAGATTGAGAAACGGCCAAATTCGATACACACGCTCAATGAGTTTCGATCGACTCATTTTATGAGTATGTAATGCCCTCTAGTGGCCAAGAAGCGCACCTTGAACAGCGCTACCCACTTTATTTTCTTACTGACAGATCTAAAATAAGGGCGCAACCCACTAACTGAAACTAACAAATTGTTACTGATAGCTAATGAAAGCCATAATTAGCAGAGCTCTAAACTAATCTTTTCCATGACAGCCATGTTTTAAAGTGGCAAACCGAGGATAGTCAAATATATCCTGTGATATTTGGTTTCTCTTAGTTCAACAGGAACGTACTAAAAGTGTTATATTGTTCAAATGAAATTGTTTCCTAGGCCTTTTCTGGGAATGACCGTAAACCAATAGACAGCATGCGTTGAGGTAAGGGATATAGGAACAAATGGATGAATGCTGATATTATCTAAGATGTCCACACGTGTGAACCAGACCTGTGTCTCAAGAGAACACAAGGTTCACTTATAACAATAACAAACCAAACTGGCTGGGCCAGTGAACCTCAATAAGGTCTTAAATCATTTTAAGACTGACTTATTGCAGAAGCCCACTTCTGCTACGCTGGGAAGGGAACACTGATGACGGACAGGAAACAGTTTGTTTCAATTTTACATTTTTTTTTATATGTATGCGAATACAACATTGTTCAAAATGTTAGCTGTGTTTTAGTTACTGAATGTGTGAGTTGGCCTTAATGTTGTAATGAAACAAAATGTTGTGTCCTCAGTTACTATGTACTCATTTTAAAGGGGAAGGCGACTAGTGAAGGCCTTGTTCTCCTCGCCGCCGTAAGATGGCCGCCAGGGACACAAGGCCCGCTACGTCATCCTGACAACGTCCTCCTCAAAAAGACAGCGACCTCATCATCTCGTTAACAGTTATGGGAAATGTGTCATGTAATGGATTGACGAATTGAGGCATTAAAGTCAATCTTGTTTTCTACACACGCTGGTGTCTATGCGATTCCATTGAAAGTTTGTACCTTCAAGTTGTGTTGTGTAACATTAGCTTGTTTAGACATGGAGGCCGAACCTTTAACGTGGCACTTACGCCTCACTTCTCCCGTCTCACTCTGTCAAAGGGCTCACTATTTTGCAGCCGAACAACGTTGAAAACGTTTAGGATACACTTTACCCACTGCTTTTCATCAGCGGTTTATGGCTTGTGGCATGCTGTGCATGCGTGTTTAAATTGCATTTTCAGAACATACTTTTTTGCTCAACCGGCCTAGAAGATGGACAGCCGTTCAGACGAGATCACGCGATAATCCTAAACCTAATGTATTCACCTTCCACTCCCAAAACTACTGCAATTAAATGCCAGGCTTGGTACTTTCTGACATTTTCCTTATAAAAAGGATGATTTATTTCATAAATTATTTTATGTTGCTCCACTTCGACAATCAGTAGGCCCATCTCGTCGCCCATGTTGCAGACCCTCTGAGACCCTTTGATTGACTGCTGACCTGGTTCCGCCGGTCATGATGTAATGTTGATGTGAAGTTGTGATAGGCTTCATGAGCTGAGTATTGCTTTATTTAGAAAATTGACCGGATGCTCTATGGCTTTTACTTTTTCACTTCCTGCCCGGCTCGATCTGCTCTGTTGAAATTGACTAAGTTCAGCAACGGCTCGCGTCAAAAATTGAAGCGCTACGCAGCGCCGCTCCTGGACGCTGCTCGGTCCGCAGCTCGCCCGGCGGAAATGGTTTCATTGATTAGAGTGTCAGCCGCATTGTTTACCGACCATGGAAGTAAGTTAACTTCATAAATATGAAACGATTGCTCCATATAACACTAACAACATAGTAAATGTATGTAGGCCTAGAAAATAATACAGGTCAATGTTATTGCTTAAGAAACAGTTTCCGAACTATTTACGAAAAATGCATATCAGTAGGCCTAATTGATATACAAATGGCTACATCGATCAGCAACGATGTTGGAGTAGCCTTCCCACATGAATAATTGCAATAGGCTACACAAACATTGTTAACTGTCATACAAGCAAATTAAAAATCTAATACTAACGCAACTGAAATGTTTATTAGGCTATTAACAATATTATTAAAATGATACCGTAATGCACCCGTTCTTTCCGAGGGATCGATGGCTTTGGATCTTTTGAATAAATGGATCAATAAATGGAGAATCGCAGATCGCATCCAGAGGAAAGTAAGAGCCTCAATGGGGAAAAAAATCAACGTCATTCACGTTAAGTACAAGGAAAAAGCTCGAACACGAGAGGTTAACGGAGCCGTGCACTAGGCCCTCTCGGATGCCGGGCCGAAACATTTGTTTCACTACGACTCCTTTCAGCTGAAAAGAGAAAACTTAAAAATGTTTATTACATGGCATAAACATAATTATGAGCCTTTGATTGATATCCAGACATTTTTTTTGCGGAGACACATTCCTGTTCCCCACTTGTATTGGAGTGAACGGAGATATCTAATTCTGGGCCCATTGAATCCGTGGGAACCGTCCACAGCCCCTTAAACAGCTGCAATACCAGGCTTGGCCGCTGAGCACTGATGGATTGCGGAAGTATGCACTGTTCCTGGGGCTTGCGTCTTTGGCCACCAGTCAGGGAGCCCTCTGGTGGCCGCAAAGTGTGTTGTTCCTTGATCATTTTTTTTAAAACGTTTGGGTCAGGATTGGAAGTTATCAAACGGGCAAAATGGAATTAATAATTTTGTTATGTGTTTATGTCTAATTATGTAATTATGTCTTTGGTGTGTGGTGGGGGCCTCTTAGCTGCCCCTCAGAAAATGGATGCCCAGCCTCCATCAAATCTCTAATGTTTGTAGTAAAGTTGGCAGCCCTTTTCTGCAAACGTTGGCCTTATCTAAATCTAACGAGACTAAAGTCACTCTAGATAAATTAATTTCTGATGCCAAACAATTAACTAAAAGGGACTACAAGGTAAAAAAAATAACTAAAAGGTGCTTATCAAGTGTGGATGGACCGAATGGCTCAAACAAACACAAACTCACTGGGTACTACCTTTTGAGTAAGAAATCAGAGTAAGAAAGTGAAGTAAATTGAATGTCGTGAAATAAAAACCGTCTGCACAAATACACAATAACATTTTAGTGATGCTGGGGTCAGAATCTCTCTTCTCGTTTCAAGTCGGTGATCAAACATGTCTGTAGAGGTTCTGTTTATTGTGAGTGGGCCATCTAAGGTGAAAGCCATCTTAATCCCATCAGACGCATAAACTAATCTCCCCAGCCACTTTAGATTCATAGAGACTTAGACATTAGATTCAAGCACCCAAATAGTTAGTATCTTTTAACGGGCAGCTATTATACCACCAGGTTGATAAGGAGATCACAAGTGGGAGGCTATATATTCTGTATATAAATAAATATATATATATAAATGTATATATATAAACGGCGCTCTCTCTCTTTATTTTAAGGGGATATTATAGGCAACACCTATGCACTTAGCTCAGTAAAAAAAAATGTTAGATATAATAGAAAATATCTTTCACATAAACATACCCTTAAAGTCTTTGTTCCACTACAGCAAATTATATAAAATAGTGCACTTTCAGGGAGACTTGGGCCTAGCACATTCAGCCAGTTTGAACAGAAGAGGACACACCAGAATAGGCCTGTTTAGTAAGCAGGATTTGATGCTGCATTCCCTACACTTATGCAATTCAATGTAGAAGTAATCCAAGTATTCAGAATACAATACTCAGGTTGAGGTATGCAACGGAATCCGTAACATATTACATTTTTGGGTATTCTGTAACTGGATACATTTTAAAAGTATCCTTCCCAACACACACACACACACACACAAACACACACACAGATTTTACATTTTAAAGTACTTTTACAGTATAACATTCAATGTAAGATCTGGGCGGACTCCCTCTTGTGATGTCACTAATGGATCCATTTTGATAAAGGCATGCCATGGCCCGTCCACATCAAACACACCTGGTCGTCCAATGGGTTCCCCTTCACCTCATGAAATAACTGGACCATCCAGACAACAATTATTCCGCAAATTATTTATTGAAAACGCAGCGGGTGTCATTAACAATCGTCTGTACAGATGAGGGTGGGGTAGACATGTGAGAGGCGAGTGCAGGAACGAGGCTAGGCTAAACTAAAACAGGAACGGACACGGAGACTCGTACTGCATTTACTACTTTCCATTTAGTTTTTGCCAGTTTTTTTCCACAAACATTTCAGGATCAAAACAAACGTGTCGGCAGAAAAAACATACTCGATGTGACAGGCCATGGTGAACAGAACAGTTCCCGATTTGTTTACAGTTGTGTAAAATAAGACCGCGTCCTGAACAAAGTACCATCGCATCTGTACCCTACCCCCTGTGGAGGTCTGAGTAGTGGGTGGGGGTCTGACCTTTGTTCTTTACAAATGATGAACTATGAAAAGGGTGCCGAGTTGGCGGGGATGACCACTCATTCAAAACAAAATCCTTCCTTTGCACGCCCGTCCGTACACACTTCCTTCCTTCCTTCCTTCCTATCCTAGCTTCCTTCTTCCTTCACCGTTTCTTGGGGGGCTGGGCTGTGCGAGGGGGGGTGATCGGGCGGCTGGTGTTCATGCCGCCATATTGGTACTTGGCCTTCTTCTCTGACGGCTTCAGGATCTACGCAAACAAAGAGATCGGGTTAAAATCGATCTTATTCTTATTGACTTACACACACGCATGCAGGGGCACACACACGTACACACGTGTACACACACACGTGTGTACACCCACTTGTACCCGTATATACACACACACATACACACACACACACACACCACACGAGTACACACAGACAGACACACACACTCTTGCTCTCTCTCACACACAGCGGGGAGCAGCAGACACTTATATTTAGACATTGCTAAAAACACACACACACACACACACACACACACACACACACACACACACCTGGAAGGAGCACATCAGGGTCTCGTCCACGCTCATCATGCCCCCTGCGTTGTCGAACTCGCCGCAGTAGTTTGGTGCCGAGAACAGCGTCACCAGCTGCCTCTTGGCGAAGAACTCATAGCCGTCCTCCACCACCTGGGGGCGCCAGAGAACAGGCTGATTAATATAACCCTTAACACGGTGACTCAAAGCGGCTCAACAGGCCCCACATTGTTCACCACTAACCCCAACACTATGAGCCCTCTTAGGGGCTGAGTGGAAAAACACAGACATTAAACACAAAGAGACTGGACGGGCTTGTATTTAACGCTTCAACAGGGCACCGTTAAACAGCTATTTTGGTGGTTTGAGATACGACATATCTCCTAACAAGGGTGTGTGTGTGTGTGTGTGTGTGTGTGTGTGTGTGTGTGTGTGTGTGTGTGTGTGTGTGTGTGTGTGTGTTGTGTGTGTGTGTGTGTGTGTGTGTGTGTGTGTGTGTGTGTGTTGTAGGGGCCTGGTACCTGGTGGGCCCGACAGATGAGGTCCAGGTCATGGCGGTTGAGGAACTTGCTGACCACGTCGGCGCCGAAGGTGAAGGAGACGCCGCGGTCGTTCTCCCCCCAGCCCTGCACGTCCTTGTCCGGATCGGACCACAGCAGGTCACACAGCAGCCCTGGTACACAGGCACACGACGCGCACACACACATACACACACACACACGGAAAATAGGTATCTTGTTTAATGTCATGCGTAAGTTTAACATTTACATTTAGGGCATTTATCCAAAGGGACTTACAATAAGTACATTAGTCAGAAGAAGTGATACAATCGATTACACAATGTCGAAATTACCATTTGCCATGTTCTCTCATGTCTATATATAATATGCAATTATTCTTAACGGTTCAATTTAATCCGATTTTTATTTTTTGCGAATTATTCCTCTTGCGTTTTTTTGTAGCAAACGGGTTTTTTTTACGTTTAGCTAATGTTCCTAACTTCTGCTAGGTAGCCAATGGTAATGAGGGTGGTATGTTGAAACAGGAAGGTTGGGGTCCAACAGTTCCTTCATCTACCACAAAGGAAATCTCGTCCTGGCCTGTGGTATGAAGCCGCAAGTTCAGTGCCCTGTAGGGAGTGCCTATGTTAGGGAATGTTATAGCGCTGTGCGCATGCACACACACACACACACACACACACACACACACACACACACACACACACACACACACACACACACACACACACACACACACACACACACACACACACACACACACACACACACACACACACACACACACACACACACACAGAGGGACCCTGAGAATGACTGCCTTATTCGGGCATGTGTGTTTCCCAGTAATAATGTTCAAGGACAGAGGGGCTCGATGTAAATCATAACTTAGATATAAAGCGTTTGTGTTTGCACCTGTGTCAGGCACGTCGGTTGGTCTCATGATGCGTCTGATCTGCTCCATGGACTGGAGGTCAGGAGACAGACCTGGTGGTAGAGAATCACAGAAGACATGAGTAACACAACCCTAAAGAGATATGCGTGAATCAATTAAAATATCAAAAAAATTGTGCAAAATGTTTATTAGCTTAAACTGGTTAGCCAAAAGCGCTAGGTAAAATGTGAGAGGCGGGCTAAAGATCCCTAGGGGAACAGCTTGAGTTGTGGGGAGTCACCTCCGTGGCAGCAGAAGATCTTCTCGTCCACGATGGCGGCGATGGGCAGGCAGTTGAAGCAGTCGGTGAAGGTCTTCCAAAGCTTGATGTTGAACCTGCGTTTGCCTGCAGAGCAGAAGACAGGCGTTCATGAGCCGAGCACTCTGACGTGGGGATTGTAGCTATTAATACACTCTCACACACTTTTTTTAACAAAACGACACAAAAGTGTCCCTTGTTAAAAACTGCCATTTCACGATTCCGATATGGGCATTTATGTTCATAATGTGTGTGTGTGTGTGTGTGTGTGTGTGTGTGTGTGTGTGTGTGTGTGTGTGTGTGTGTGTGTGTGTGTGTGTGTGTGTGTACTTCTGCGCGCACAAGCGTGTGTGTGTTTGTGTACTTCTGCGTGGGTGTCTGTCTGTGTGTGTACTTGTGCACCCGTGTCTGTACTTTTGCTAATAAAACACACACATCCACACAAAGCGTGTTGCTAGCGGCGAACCCACACTCGTCGTAGAAGCCGTAGATGCGGTTGATGGAGGCACACTCGTGGTTGCCGCGCAGCAGGAAGAAGTTCTCGGGGTACTTGATCTTGTAGGCCAGCAGCAGGCAGATGGTCTCCAGGGACTGCTTCCCCCGGTCCACGTAGTCCCCCAGGAACAGGTAGTTAGCCTCGGGCGGGAAGCCCCCGTACTCAAAGAGCCGCAGCAGGTCTGTGTACTGGCCATGGATGTCCCCTGTCGGGAGGGAGGGAGGGAGGGTGGGAGGGAGGGAGAAAGTTACAGCCTCAGCCATGTCAACGGCTGGTTCTCATGCAAACAAAGCCTCTTTGGAGTTCAAACGGTTCAACGCAGATGGAGGAAGGATAGGAAGCCAGCAATGGATATGAAATAAAAGACGTACTGAAAATTAAGAAAGAGAAAGACACGAAAGAAATATCGAAAGACAAAGAATAACAGAAGAAGAAGAGAAGGATACGAGAGATGTGAGAGGGAATGATGATGATGATGTGACGAGGCCGGATACAGAGACGGGAGCACAGGCCGTGAGAAACGTCTAGACCATGTGGAAGGAGGTGGAGGAGGTGGATGTGTGAGAGGAGATGGAGGTGGTGGGTGTGTGAGGAAGAGGAGGTGGAGGAGGAGGTGGGTGTGGGAGGTTGTGGAGCTTGCGGTTGTGTGAGAGGAGGTGGAGGAGGTGGCTGTGTGAGTGGAGGTGGAGGAGGTGGCTGTGTGAGAGGAGGTGGAGGAGGTGGCTGTGTGAGAGGAGGTGGAAGTGGGTGTGAGAGGAGGTGGAGGAGGAGGTTGTGTTAAAGGAGATGGAGGAGGTGGCGGGTGAGAGGAGGAGGAGGAGGTGGGTGTGTGAGAGGAGATGGAGGAGGAAGTGTGAGAGGAGGTGAAGAAGGTGGTGGGTGTGTGAGAGGAGGTGGAGGTGGAGGAGGAGGAGGTGGGTGTGTGAGAGGAGGTGGAGGAGGAGGTGGGTGTGTTAGAGGAGGTGGAGGAGGAGGTGGGTGTGTGAGGGGAGGAGGTGGTCGAGGAGGTGGGTGCTTCTACGACTCGGGGTGCGGGGGGTACCGACCACAGATCTTCAGGGGGGCCTCCAGCTCCAGCAGGATGGGCTGGCTCAGGAAGATCTCCCGGGACTTGATGCAGAGGCCCCTCACCTCCGCCTCCGTCATCTGGACGATCTTCCCGGGGCGGCATCCTCTCACTGGGGGGTGAGGGGGGGCGGGAGAGAGGTTACCGCCGCGCGTCTGCACAGAAGGCACCGGGCACCCAACTAGCCATCCCTGTTTCCCTGGTTACCACTTAGTATCTCACATTTAGTATCCACAGCATCCGGTCTTAAGAAAGTGAATCAGGGAATATATAGGTCATTAAGGAGCAGGTAGGGGTTAGACAGTGAACACAGAGACAGGTCATTAAGGAGCAGGTAGGGGTTAGACAGTGAACACAGAGACAGGTCATTAAGGAGCAGGTAGGGGTTAGACAGTGGACAGAGACAGGTCATTAAGGAGCAGGTAGGGGTTAGACAGTGAATACAGAGATGGGTCATTAAGGAGCAGGTAGGGGTTAGACAGTGAATACAGAGATGGGTCATTAAGGAGCAGGTAGGGGTTAGACAGTGGATATAGAGACAGGTTGGTAGGGGGTGTCTTGCTTGCTGAGCAGTGGAACACCATAACCAGCAGACTATGCTGTTTAGACTATCACGTTGCTTCTCAAGGTTTCCTCCCTCTGGCTTTGGGGAGGTTTTCCCTTTGGCCTTTAGAGGGATTAGGGTTTGAAGTTTGCTATAATGTGGGCCTGTCAAGCCCTTCGAGACTGTAGCTGTGATTAAAGGGCTAAATAAAACAGCATTGGACTTGACAGAGAGGGGAGAATTTGCAGGTTCTTATGTATAAAGAGACCAAAACAAGGTATTGGTGTGTATAGAGGTGGAAACAGTAGGTGGAAGGTAGCATGCTCGTCTTGTCAGAAGCCCCTATGACACGTAAGCGTTGGTGGACTGCAAGATGACCTTTAAACCAAAATACAGGAGCTAAAGTTTAGCCAACAAGTCAGGCTGGAAATAGAACACGGGCATTGCTAGCGTTGACATCTAACGGAATGGCGAGTTAGATACAGAATAAGACCTTGGAATTAGTCCAACTTTCAACTTTGCACGGTACACAAATATTCATAACAACTCAAGCGAGCCAGCTTTAGATATCTGGCTTATATCAATCTTGGTTGATAGTGAGCCAACGTTCAAAGCAGAAATGATATTAAAAGCATATATGCATGCGACACAAGCCTTCAGTACCCAGATTTAGTTTCGCCCTTATTTATCTTGTGAAAATCTTAGGAAAAGGAAGAGTGCCTAGTCCTTTTGACCCGCACCTACAGTATTTCATGTCTGATTGATGTCCACAATGCTTTGATCGGTTGATCCCTTTAAAAGACGGTTTGTCGGTTAGCCCATGATCTATCAATTACTTCAATGAGGCTTTGCGGTAAAACATTTATTATTCCCTCCGATGTTTCTTGGTCTATTGTCGTATGTTAAAGTCTGATGGATTTGTGATGACCCCATCAAGATTCATAACCATATACATTAGGATGACCCGTCCAAAAACCCAAACACATTTAGGGCCTAATTGGTTGAGATCAATGGTGGCTCAGATATCCTACTCAAGACAGGGAAGGCTTCCTCCATTGTGCTGTCCGGGAAGACACCCGATATCCTGAGAGTTGAGTGTTGAGAGACCCTCTGACTTCCCTCCCCTTGAGTCTGTCATGTCTCACCAGACGTGTTCCCGCATAGCGAGTTTTTCTATTCGTCTGTGAGGTGAGGTGCTTGAGTGACCTATGGGGACGTTCGATTCAGTCCTAAGGCTTTCAGGAAGGCGTTGCCATGTGTGTGCGTGTGTGTCACTCCAGCCCGTGTCTGTGTATTTGTTTGTTTGGGTGTGTTCAAACTATTTGACTATTAAGTCATTTATCAGGCAGGCTGTTGGCCAGAGCCACCCAGTGAGTTCTCTCCCACAGCCCGGGCCCCACAAGGTACTAGGTCTAGGCAGGACCCGGAGGCCTACGGTGTGTGTGTTGTATAACGCCAGCATGCCGTTTCAGCACCTTGCCACACACCACACACACACACACACAGAGTGGGGAGCAGCAGTAGCTCTATATTTAGACTTAAGGTTGGACTTCCCCCATTAAGCATGCAACAGTTTACACAGTGACCAGGAGGGAGAGGGACGTTGTTGGTGCGCTAGTGGGTACCTGAAGCTCCGGGACTCTAGAGGAATGGTACTGGGTTCAAACCGTGAATAACCACAGCTTAAACCTGCGTGTATACTCCTCCCTGCTGTGATGTACTGACTTTATCGTATTCACTCAAGCGAGAAAGGCGCACGCACGCGCACGCACGCACACACACACACACCCCTTGTTTAATCAAATCTCACAGGCGCACACACAATGTAATCTGGAATGCAACACGTGTACACACACATCATTGTCTTTCATGGAAGAAATCCTTCAATAAAACAGCTGCTTTATCTGGAGCTGAACTTCATGTTGGCCATGTTCAAGGTTGTGTGTGTGTGTGTGTGTGTGTGTGTGTGTGTGTGTGTGGTGTGTTGTGTGTGTGGTGTGTGGGTGTGGTTTGTGTGTGTGTGAGAGTTACACGTAACATCTTACACGGGAGCCACAAAGGAGAAAATTTGTGCAGGAGTCATTCCATGGGAATCCCCATGCTGTGATCCATCACTCCTAATTTGGCAGCGTTACGCTTCCCTGCTTACAAGCGTATATGGTCTTCTGGAAAGTAAGTGTGTGTGTGTTTCGTGTGTGTTGCATGTGTGGGTGTGTGTTGTGTGTGTGTTTGTGTGTTGGTGTTGTGTGTGTGTGGTGTGTGTGTGTGTGTTCCTAGTTACTCTTCATTGAATTCAGTATTTCAACTTTTATCCAAGGTGACTTCAACGTGGATAAGGATCCATGTCATAAAGGAACAGTTGGGGGTTGGCGGCAGCTAGCTCATGGATGACTTATGGTGTACTGTGGTGAACGGGGATCAAACCCAGAACCTAAGAGCACCTAGGTACAGGGGTGGGGTGTCAGTAAGACGGCCACCCGATCCGAGGGCAGAAGCGCCGAGCAGTGATAGAGAAAAACAATATGCTAAAAAGACTGAATAAGAGTGACGTGAATTGGGCATCATTTGTGGGCAACGATGGAAAGTTCGTCCCGTATACGTCCGCGCTAGCCTGCCGAAGAAAATATTTTTCCTTTCAAAATAGACACCGTATGAACAGGGCCAAGTAATAGTATATATTTTCTTTCATCTGCTCTTTGCATCTCAAATTACAAACCCAGTTTAACTTTAAATGTAAAAGTGTAGTTCAAATGTAGCAGGCTGCCATGTTGTAATGAAATTCCTAAAATTGAGGCCCATGGCTCCTGTTTGTTGCTAGCTACACGTTTCCACCTTCCTCGGCGGGCCTCAGGGTCAACCCCCAGCCCAGTTTTCCGATCAAATTAAAAACGGAAACAAAAAAAAAACCTCCTTAAATAGAAGTTTCTTCGGACAAGCAAGTCCCGAGCCAGGAAAAGGAGGGAAAGTCTGGAGAAAGGCAGAGATGTGGGGGAAAAGAAGGAGAGAGGGAAGAAAATAGATAAAGAAAGAGATAGGGACACTTGGGGGGGGGGGAGAGAGGGAGGGAGAGAAGAGAGGTCGAGGGAGAAAGATAGAATCAGCATCAGGCGGGACTTGGGATGCATTACCATATATGGGCGCTGCTGGTTGGAGGAGGAAGGAGCGCAGGGCCTGTCACTCAGAGCGGCCTGAGAGCTTCTGGAGGAGCTGCTTAGTCACGAAGGAGAAACGTTTATCCAAAGAGTGACCTGCGGTGGGTTCAGGGCCAGGCCATTACGGACTCGGGGGGGTAGGGCGCCGGGGGGGGGGGTGTCAGCAGGGCCAGCTTGCTCGAGGATGACGAGGTTTGAACTGTAGGCCCCCCCCCCCCCCCACTCTAGTGTGTGTTCAGCCAAACGAAGCGAAGCTGAACCATGTTGCATCACTCCCGTCAAGGACGCCCGCAGGAGGACACGCTCAAAACTATGCAGGCGCTGTCTCACACACTGGAGGCGAGGGTGGAACAGGTACGACCGAGAGGGAATGTGAGCTGCAGCATTACAATTAAATGGGTTTGTACAAAAGCCGTAAAAGAAAAAGGACAACCAGACACACTGCTGTGTGTGTGTGTGTGTGTGTGTGTGTGTGTGGTGTGTGTTGTGTGTGTGTGTGTGGTGTGTGTGTGTGTGTGTGTGTGTGTGTGTGTGTGTGTGGTGTGTGTGTGTGTGTGTGTGTGTGTGAGCTGGTATGACTATCAGCCGCCACACGCTCTGTCCTCGCTAATAGAGCTAAAACGCTAATCTGCTTGGGGTTCGGAAACATTCGGTTGAAATGGGCCAACAACAGGTCGTGTCCTTGAAACCACACTTGCTCTGCTTCTCTGTAGTCATGGTGGTTGGAAGCGCTGGAGAGGTGAGGGGGAATCCTAAACAGGTGTGACTCTGCATCTTTTAGGCTCTCTGTGGTCCTCTGTCACCTGTCAGCAGAAACATCTGCATCGTCAGGATTTGGGCTTTTACCCCCCCCCCCCCCCACCCCCGAACTGGTTGGTCCTCCACACCAGAATGATAGTGAGGTTGAAACCAGGCAACCAGCCGGCCATACCCTCCAGCTCCAACCAACACTTGGGAGCTCGGGGAGAGAGACAATACAAGTCTCTCTCTCGCTCTCTTTCTCGCTCTCTCTGAGAACGGGGATAGTGGAAAAAGTTGACCCCCCCCCCCCAAACCACCGCTATGAATGTAGAATAGCAAAACACTAAACTAGTAAAACCGAGGGAAAGGGGGGAGAAAAGGAGGAGGACGGGGGGGAGAAAGAGAAGGAGAGGGGGATGGGACTAGGAGGGAAGCCTGGAGGGAGAGAGAGGAGGCGAGAAGAGGACGAGAGAGGGAGAGAGGGGGCGAACCATCCCAGCGATGCGATCTCAGAGCTGCGTCTTCTCTTTCTGCGGGCACATTTGTTTCGCCCCCAAAATGTCAAGCGGCATAAATGGCCGCCTTTGTGTTGAGAGAACGAGTGAGAGACTCGAGTAAATACAAAACAGGCTGGTGAAATGGGGACAGGACATAGAGGGCGGACAAAAGACCAAAACAACAAAGAGCGAAAACAGAAAGGCGACAAAGAAAAGTTCAACTAAAAATGATCAATTCAATCAAAGTGTTCACCGTCTGTGGGTCCAAAGCTGACAGTGGTGCCTTTCGTTGTCCCAGGGGTGGTTATGTGTGTGCTTTGGAGCAGGGGGGGGGGCGGGGGGGGGGGGGTGTTTGTATGCGTGTGGTGTGATTGTTTTGCCTGAAGATGCGCTGCCATTATTGTTGATTCCATTGCAGTGTGACACACACACACACACAACTGTCTCTTTGAGCCCCCCATCGTAAGGGTGGGGGACTGAATCTCTCTCACACAGTACAGCATGTGCTCTCTAGTAACGCGAGGGGGCGTTATCATCAGCACCGATTGCTGGAGGTGGACGGCTCACAGGTCTGTCTGTCTGTCTGTCTGTCTGTCTGTCTGTCTGTCTGTCTGTCTGTCTGTCTGTCTCTCTCTCCTCCTCATTGGCTGCTCAGGTTCATGTTGGCTCATGGCTTTGGCTAACAAGAAAGAAACTTAAATGGCTGAACTTTCCATTTTCATTCTTTGTCTGTCCCTATCCATTCTGTTTATAGGTCTCTCTATCTCTCTCCCTCCTCTCCTTCTCTTGTCATCTCGCATTCTCATTCCCTCTCTCTCTCTCTCTCTCTCTCCTCCTCCTTTTCCCCCTCCTTCCTCCACTCTTATTCTCCCTCCCTCCCTCCCTCCCTCCCACTCTAGAGCCAGGGGGCTGTGTGGGTGGAGCCCTACAGAGTCCTGCCCGCCATGCCAGCCAGGACACAGAGCTGCTGTTGTTGTATAGCTGCTGCTGCTGCTGCTGCTGCTGCTGGTGGTGGTGGTGGAGGCGGCAATGGTGGTGCTGGTAAAGCTGGCCTTACAAAGGCTTAGCGTTCGGGGGCCCGGGGACACGCACACTGCCTGCTGGGATGCGCTGAGGTGCCCGGGCTCCCCACCCCAAACCAACAGCGACGTGAGGCCCGTGAGCAAGGCACTGTCGCAGGTGGTTGCCAGTGGAAATGGTAGATTCGGCTTAGGACCGAGTTAGGCCAACATTGTGCAAGCGCGCACACACACACACACACACACACACACACACACACACACACACACACACACACACACACACACACACACACACACACACACACACACACACACACACACACACCGAAATCAAATATAAAAGGGAATGAGCTGCAGTTCAATAAATGGGCGACTGACAAAGAAATACATAGACATTCAAACACAGGTCATTCGCCACCCCACCCACACCGTCCTGTCCTTCAGTCGCCGACTGCAGTCTTTTGCGCCAGTGAGGGTGTTTTGAGTGATAAAGCCTTCGAATAACTTTTAAGCACGAAGCTCTTCACTGTGCAGACAGGAAAAGATTCAAACTAACTGTTAACATTGGGTTGTTCCCCAGGGGAGGATCAGATTAGGTACTAATCACACCCAGTAACGCGCCGCCAAAATCAGGGTTTAAGGTGAGTCGTGGATTTGTGTGTGAGCCAGAGAGAGAGAGAGAGAAACATCAGCCATCACCGGAGAGGCTTGCGTGACAGGAAGGGGGGGTGCGCGCACACACACACACACACACACACACACCACGACACACACACACACACACACACACACACACACCACACACACACCACACACACACACACACACACACACACACACACACACACACCGTCAATGGATGGCGTGGCTGACGGATGGGGGAGTAGTCTTTGCAGAGGCATCCGTCAGCCAAGCCCGAGCATTACGCGATCTGACTGGATGACGGATCAGTCGCTGCCTGAAAAGTTTAACATTTTTTCAACTTCTTGGCGGAGCCGACGGATCCAACGGAGGGTTCCACAATGCATTGCGGCTCCGCCCCATTCAAAGTCAATGGGATCCGTCAACGGACGGATGCGGTGGGAAAGAGGTGTTAGGGTTTCTATTATGGTCTCAGAAATGCTCAAATATGCTAGTATTAGCCGGTATGCTAACCTCATACCGAGCACAGATAACTCGCAGTGGTTCCAACAAATAATGTGTGTTCCGTTCATTGTAGTTCAGAGGAAACAGCCATAAGAAGGGTCACAGAATAGATCATATATTAAAGACTAAAACATGTATCAGCAATGGATTGGTGATCCATTGATGGATACTGAGTGAATTCACCAGGGTTTTGAGACTGAATCTCAAAACAGCTGCTTTCTTGAAGTCTTTGTAAAACATTATTCAGTAATCACCAGTACTACACACTCTACTGAAGGGCCACGGGTGAGAATTGTCTTTTTCTTCATTGGAGTTACGAAAAGTACCGGAGTCATGCATCAAATATTAACACCATTATCATTGATAATTGTAAAAATAAGCCACATGTCAACACAACATACAACCTCTAATCACTAATTAGCTGAATGAAATATGCAAATTCTCTGTTGATCTGGACAAAGTTTGCTCATTCGTGTGGGCTGCAAAAAATGTATTTTTCCATTAGTGTGTGTGTGTGTGTGTGTGTGTGTGTGTGTGTGTGTGTGTGTGTGTGTGTGTGTGTGTGTGTGTGTGTGTGTGTGTGTGTGTGTGTGTCGCACATAATTCCTCAGACAGAGAGTACACTGTCTTGGTATTAGATAGTGGTCTTCGAAACACTGTTGGCTAAACCAAACCGCATTGTGCTCTTAAAACAGGCTCTTGAGACTAGAATACATGTTTAAAGAGAGCTTCTCCCAACATTGTTCCGTACAAAATGTGATCCCTCATAAGCAGCCTACTTCTGAATTCCATCTTTATACCATTGGTGCAAACAGCTGACCAGAAACTCATAGGATCCAGAGATTTTCCTTTAGTATTCCACACACAAAACATTTTTTTTATTATTATAGTTAGATTTCTAAGTTAGGGTTGTCATTGTGCAATTTTTATATCCCCGGGAAGAGACATCATAGGAACTATATTTAAAGATGACATTAAGGCTGAAGGTTTGGGAATTGAATCTATGCCCTGTAGAGACTGTTCCTGTGAGACTTAAGTCAGGAACTTTCTAACCAGGACTGATAGAATGCAACACTTTATACTAAATTCAATAACTAAATCGTGTCTCAATTATCAACATTCTTGCTCCCTGTTATAATACACTGTTGCCATATAGAAAAACGACATTATAACAGGAGCGGTGGAAGGCGGTGGTTGGGGCGAAAGGTGTGCCTATGTTTGGTATTGAGAGACGGGACTGCCAGCTTCAACACCCCCCTTTAAATAACCAACACAGCAAGCCTCCTAAATCCCCTGATCGGTGCCCTCACACCCCCGCAGCCATGTGTACATTCTCTCCGGCAAACAATTCAACGTGAACACAAGTAAGTGAAACTCACCCTCTAGAAGCCTGGAAATCAGCGAATCCACATCCAAGTCCCCCTCCGCCATTTGTGTAGTGAGCCGAGCGGTAGGAGCCGGTGCTGCCAGCAGGGGGCGGTGGGGAGCCGCTTCCGTGTCCCGGAATGTACACGCACTGCGGAGCTGTGTGTGTGTGTGTGTGTGTGTGTGTGTGTGTGTGTGTGTGTGTGTGTGTGTGTGTGTGTGTGTGTGTGTGTGTGTGTGTGTGTGTGTGTGTGTGTGTTGTGTGTGTGTGTGTGTGTGTGTGTGTGTGTGCGTGTGTGCGTGCGTGTGTGTGTGTGTGTGTGTACTTTGAAACGCGTAAATCGCCTATGTTATAATCGTGCAACCTTTTAATGCAATACACTAAACTATTTTTAATGTATTATTCATATAGCCTATGTAAAACACAATAAAGCTGAATTAAAATACAAATATCCAATGTGGAATGGTAAACCGAATACAGATCTTATTTTATTAAATCCTGATGCAATCATACTATATTTTAATGTAATGTATAGAATAGAAAATGTTGATGGCCTTGGACTAGTGGTAGGCTACTGTATTATGATATTTGGACTTTTGGCGCATCCTTGTGGTTAAGTGATAGTACTGCCGTACATGATTTTTGTATATAAAAATTGGATAGTAACTTTTTGAAGAGGTTAACTGACATCCTATATTACCTTTATAATTTACCTACATACTAAGGTCAATTAGACCCTGAACAAACCCAATCACGTAGGCCTTAATCAAGAATCGACTCTTATGATATTTATAGAAAATAATCCAAATGTCTAATAAATCCACATTTCTGATTGATCACATTCATTCAAAAGCCTCCCCAGGTATCCTTTCGGGTAGGGTTAGTGCTGTCGGTAGCCTCTCCCCAAACATGACTTTTATTTCTCTGCTCCTTTAAAGTGCGTCATAATAGGGGTATTTCCGCAAATCGAGAGAGAGCGAGGTTGGGCGCAGGGTTGCCAGATTGTGTCATATTTCCGCACAATCTGGCAACCCTGACTGCAGCGCGCTTTAGCCAGATTGTGCGGGAAATCTGTCCCAATCTGGCAACACTGGTGGGCGGTGGTTAACTTGTTGCGCTCGTCTCGTCCGAAGTGAAGGCAAGGAGGCTTCAGAAAAAACCCACTGTCAAAGAACTTTGTGGAAACTTGTTTTTGTGTGAATACGAGTGTGCGTGTGGGTGCGTGTGAATGTAGCTGCAGTGGTTACATCACCTATATACCCCAAAACGACAGTCGATCGGCTGATTCACTGATTCTCCTGGGATAGGATTTACCCGGAGCTGAGCTATGATCACGGACGGTAGGTGGACATAACGCGCTGTTGCATGAAGAGTTTGGGCATGTTTGTTGAACGCTTATTTGCGCGAAACAAGATCGAGATGAGGGGAAGCCCCCGTTGGCTTTGTGCTAAGTGGCGCAGGAGGAGTCGGTTTCAAATGGAGATCACTTCTCGGTCTTCTACCTCCTTGACAGACAGTCGGACGTTTGCGTTTATGTGTTGACCAAAAAATTTGTCAAAATCAACGACGGTTCTTTATCGGTTGTTGCCGCAAGTTACGCAGCACGACTGCGCCGTGACACCTGTCTGGGGTACTTTGCTGAACAAGCAGAGGCGGACTGGGCAGGCCTGCATGGCTTGGGACTAACATGCGCCCATTCTGCTGCTACTGCCTCACAAGAAGGCCAATATATAAACAAACCACCACAATCTGGCTCCAAATTCACAGCATCCGTTTTGCGCCCCTATAAGTGTTAATACGGCCTATATTTAATGCCGAGGCGAGAATGTAATGATGGTTCTACAATCAAAATCTTTATTCTCTATGTTAATATCTCATGTCTCTCTTATAAGTTGTGTGTGTCTTTATAGATGTAGTGTTTGAATCTGTATTTACTGACAGGTTAGGCAAACTGTTAACTCTGTTTTGAGGTGCAGTGAGTGACACACATCAGACTATATAAGCAAATGGCTATGTATCTGCGTTTGGTTTTGATTTATTCGGATTGTACTATGCCAAGAACATCGCCTTTATTCTGTTTATTAATATGAATGAACAAATACTCAAAAGATACAAGGAGACCGACATGTTATAACTTGGAAGTGAACTGTTTTTTGATTGACTAGGAAATCTTGACTGAGGTTTTTATATTCAGCCAAAAAGGGTACCTTTTAAAGAGGATAGTTGGAGGGTTGGCCAGGTACAGCCACACACACACACACACACACACACACACACACACACACACACACACACACACACACACACACACACACACACACACACACACACACACACACACACACACACACACACACACACACACACACACACACAGGGTGTAACTTTAACCAGTCGGGAGCACCCTCACGTAAACTGAAAATACAATAGGGTACTGGATCGTTTTTCCTAAATAAAGGGGAGGTGACACCAATATGATTACACCCTTTGTTTTTTTTTTCCAACCTGACATTATTCCTGCCTCTTATTCTTAGTATTGCATTGAATTTGAGGAGAAAGTATGTGTGTATGAGACGGCTAAGGCTCGATTTCTGCCCTCCCTTTTTAACCTTAATGACGGCCTCACGACCAAAACAAGAGCAAACTAATATCAGAGATGAAAGGATGGCTGTGTCAGAGCTTGGATAGCATCAGTTATACGATACTTGGTCTAGTCATGACACTCGCGACTCTCACAGCCAGTTATGACTATTGTTGTGTTCATATGTCACTTTTTTTTTTTTTTTCCGATGACTCGTTTTTAGTGTCTGTCAAATATTTTGAGTCATCTAGTGATCACCGGCAGTCAGTGTGAAGTCTGGAAAAGATTCAAGTATGGTTTTTGATAATGATCTGAAACCGAATAACAATTTTGCAGCAATCTAGGTGCATTTTTACTTGGAAAGGAAAACCATGATTAATCCATTATATTACTGCAGGTATTTTAAAGACACTAAACGACTCATCGCGCAAAAAACAAGCAACAATTTAAAAGTACTACAATAAAAACAGTTTGTAATATCCCTGATCGTGACTAACATGAAAAAGTGATTATTGAATGTGTAATGTAGAATCTGCATTACTTAAACATATTTATATCATTCATACTTTGTCCCCCTCTCCACAGCGGTGTATGGTTGGGGTCAGCCGTCTCCGATGAACAACCAACAACC
Organism: Melanogrammus aeglefinus; assembly: GCA_900291075.1. Lineage (NCBI taxonomy): Eukaryota > Metazoa > Chordata > Actinopteri > Gadiformes > Gadidae > Melanogrammus > Melanogrammus aeglefinus. The sequence goes on along the minus strand of OLKM01000928.1, from coordinate 122,270 downwards.
AAGTAAGACCAATTTGTCCAAGAAAATATCTGCTACTTGTATTGAGCAATATTGTGTCCTATTTCCAAGTCCAAGAACACTTTCGTGCAAATAGTGCCATATTCTCCTGCCAGTGTATTTTTTAAAACTTTGCTGTCCTGACTACACTGTAACTGACTGAGTCAGATGCTTCTGGATAGATGACAACATTTCATAGTTATGTCGTGTTTTTGTTTTTTTGTGCATCAGTCTGATAAATGAATAGTGAGATATTGGGTGAATTAATGAATTCCAGCATTGATAATAAATTACAGACTTTTCCCCCCACAAAGACGCTCTTTGCTGTCAAGGATTTCTGGAATGTGGCACAAGCACGCACACACTCACGCACATGTTTGGCATCCTTTTCACCTACTCTCCGGAGTGCGGAAATGATGCATTGCAATGCCCTGAAGTGAGTTCAAATAAACATGACAAAGCAGCATTTGTTTAACTCAGCACAATCGCTAACAACAAACAATTAAACGAAGCTTGATGTACAAAAATAGCATCCATTGACCGACTGAGTCACATGCAATCACAGGTCAGGTCAAGCTCTTCAAAATCTCAACCTCTTTCTGTCTGGCCAGGTGTCTGGCTCGGTCTCGCTTCGTCTTTGCCTCCGTCTCGTTCTCTTTGTGTCAGAGAGGGCAGTAGTGAGGAACCCTCCCACTCACTCTTGTTCACTCTTGTCATTACTCTCTCTCGTTCTCTCTCTCTGCAATCTGAACACCTCTTACTCTCTCTCGCCCTCTGCAATAGGGTTGGGACCAAATATAGATACAGAGATATATCGTCGCCCTTTTCGTGCGATGTGACAATCGATATGCTGGCACCAAATATCGATATTTTAATCATCCAATAAGGCGCTCTAGATTTCCCTGCCCCCATTGTCACTGCCTAATTTCTGCTCGAGGTGGCGCTCGACACACGAAAGAGGGAAACTTGAACGGAAGTTAACTTACTAGACGAGTAACGGAAAAACTCGGTTTGCACCATGAATAAAGACAGAAATCCAGCACCTTACCTTTTCACATCCATTTTGTATTAAGGGTTGGACATATGGTGATGCATCGTTATAGGATTGTCCAACAATATATTGCTAGTCGCAGAATGGCTGTGTCGCGATATTATCAGAATCGTGGGCCATGTTTCTCGAGTCATGAGGTACCCTGTGGTAGCCACCCCTTCTCTGCAATCAACATCCTTCCCTCTTTCGCCCTCTGCAATCTCCACATCACTTTCTTCATCTCGCCATCTCTTCCACCCCCCCCCCCCCTCTCTTGACTTGACCCATTTTAACGTATCTCTGACGTAGTTTTGGTGTATCTTTGGTGCAACCTCGCCCTAACCCTGACCCCTGACCCCAGGTAAGCCCTACCTGGAGATCATCGAACAGCCCAAGGCGAGGGGCATGCGCTTCCGCTACAAGTGTGAGGGGCGCTCGGCCGGGAGCATCCCCGGGGAGAAGACAAACGACACCACCAAGACGCACCCCGCCATCAGGGTGAGCCCCCCTCAGACCCCCCGCCCCCCCCAACCTGGGTGGGATTGGGACACATTCAAACTGGATTCTAAAATGAGAAATCGTAAAACAGAAACTAAATGAATTGTTAATAAAAATGTAAAAACATAATCTACGCAATTAAAAGGGAGATATTTAGTTCAAAGCAAGGAGAGGTCTGCAGGGTTTTATCTGAAATGAGAAGCGGTTTAGTGTAAGGTTTGCAGATAGCAAGGCCTGGTGCTCTATGATGCCACGCAGCCTCCCCCAGGGTCCCATCGGTCTGAGTCGGGGCCAGGGGAGGCTGCTTAAACCAGCTGTCATCCACACACACTCCAAACATTTTTACTTCACTTCCGACCGTAATCGACAAGAGCAAAGGAGAGTAGAATTAGTTGCTGCCGAGCCAAAGGCAGACTGATATTCCTTGCGAATGTATAAGATCTGGGTGGGTCGCAGGAGTCTCGGTGAGCTCTGTTAGGTCCTCATAGTCTTCTGGAAGAAAAGTCCCCGTCTAAACCCCAGGCTGTGATGGTGGCAGATTTATGACTTTAGTTTTCCTTTCCCACCTGCATCTGGGTTTGGTTATAGCTGTGAAATGTGCTTGGTGTTGAGGTCCTAGAAAATGCATAATCTGGGGTTTATTATGTTCATATCCTTTTTTCATTTTATTTTCAAAAGATTTTTCGTAACACAATACTCTGACTCCGGGATTCATATTAGGTTATTTTCGGCATCAAAAACAGAATGGATCCTAGCACCCACCCTGTTTGGTGTGGGTGCTAGATATCTGGGTTTGATTTGACTGGACTCCTTTTGACTCTGCTGAGATTCCCTCTATTAATAGCTTTGATTGTTTTTTTTTGAGCCAACCGATGATGAACTGATAATCGCCAGCCAAGCAAAACCTTGTGACATCCGATCTTTGAACAAGCATGGCAACCGGCAACCCAAACAACAACAACAACAACAACAACAACAACATACAACCACGCAAGCTTCGTAAGATATCAGGAAGTCTGCGTGGTTGTCTGTTGTTTTATTGGCACAAGCTTCATTGAAAAAAGGTTAAATTGCGCGCGTGTGTGTGTGTGTGTGTGTGTGTGTGTGTGTGTGTGTGTGTGTGTGTGTGTGTGTGTGTGTGTGTGTGTGTGTGTGTGTGTGTGTGTGTGTGTGTGTGTGTGTGTGTGTGTGTGTGTGTCCCTGGCAGGTGAACAACTACAGCGGGCCGCTGCGTGTCCGCATCTCCCTGGTAACCAAGAATGCTCCGCACAAGCCCCACCCCCACGAGCTGGTGGGGAAGGACTGCAAGCACGGCTACTACGAGGCGGACCTGCAGGCCAGGCGCGTCCACAGGTAGGGCGGGGGGGGGGGCTGGGAGCATCTACAGGTAGGGCGAGGGGGGCCGGGACCGTCCACAGGTAGGGCGGGGGGGGGGGGGGCTAGGAGCATCTACAGGTAGGGCGAGGGGGGCCAGGCGCGTCCACAGGTAGGGTGGGGAGGGGAGTGGAACGCTTACACAGGCTGGGGTAGCCACTAGTGACATCACAAACGGGCCACCTGGGGTCACATCACCCTGCCGTCGGACTGTACCAACCGGTAGGCCTGCCGTCGGACTGTACCAACCGGTAGGCCTGCCGTCGGACTGTACCAACCGGTAGGCCTGCCGTCTGACTGTACCAACCGGTAGGCCTGCCGTCGGACTGTACCAACCGGTAGGCCTGCCGTCGGACTGTACCATCCACTTGTGATGTCACTAGTGGATCGATTTTGAAAAGGAAATAAGGGCCCTTTTAAAATGTGTGTGTCAGTCAAACGCAAACAAACATAGTGGGGAATCACCTGTAGTCATCTACAAATTATGGCGTGACGCTAAAGTTCCCTGTTAATCAATGTCTTTTATATTAGGTTGACACAAATAATTTACTTACAAGGAATTTGTCTTGGCTCTTAAGTGCCCGTGATTTCATGGTCAAGTTATTGTTGCCTCACCGCCATTTTGTTTTTCTGTTGTATGGTTTCAGTTTTCAGAACCTGGGCATTCAGTGTGTGAAGAAGAAAGATGTGACGGAGGCCATCACTTGCAGGCTACAGACCAACAATAACCCCTACAACAGTAAGGGCTCACATGCATTATCTGATTCGTTATCTGAGTCATTATCTGATTCATTCCCTTTACTGAGCGGACGTTAGGCACTGAGAACAATCGAATCGTGCCGTCGATATTGAAGCAACGGAAACCATTCAGTGTGACAAGGGGTCATAGAGATGTAGGTTTATTCTTTTTGTTAAATCAGTAACTTACATTTATCTTAAAAGCTTATTACTGTAATTTCCTTCTGCTGTGACACTCAAATTTCCGGTGTGGGATTGATAAAGATAATCTTATCTTAAACATGTATGGATAGTGAGGGTGACGTCAAAGATGTTGTTATAGAAGTTTAGTCATGAGCTTAGGAAGGGTGGAGTTGAAGTGTGAAACCTTTTAGGTTACAGCTTCATAACACATTTAATCTGCTGATTTGAGGTGTGTTTTAAGGGACACAGCCAAAATTACATTTTCTCTCTACACACACGGACAGATAAAGACACACACAGAGGAGAGGACAATATAGTAACGCCAATGGGCCCTCCCTGTGCATCCATTGACTAAAACAAACTTGGCTTTCACTTTTCCAAAAGGTCCCACTAAAGAGACCGCTGGGAACGTGTCCCTGAATGTTTTTCCCCCCAATTAACCTATTTTAGCCTTTTCCTCGTCACTGCTTACCAACAGCCTTGTTATTTCAAACAAAAGGGATTTCCGCTGTGGCTTTGGCGGAAGGATACGATGATTACCGTAGAATTTGGCGAACCTGAACTCAGGACCCACCCAGTTGTGGTGGGCCCTGTTTTGCCCTCCTCTGTGGCTGCTCTGAAAGCAGCCACTGGTTTTTTGCTCATTCCTCAATCCCCCGGGAACGCTGAACATGATCCCTCTAGTTCCCTACTAGGGTAGGATTTTGGACACTAATGATCCGGAAAGTCAAATGAGGCGGAAAATTAATCGCCCGTGTTATCGGTCGCTTAATCATTGCGACACACGTGAAGATGTCACCTGACGTGGCGAGTTTGAATCCAAGGAGGATAAAAACCACTGTGAATCATTGGTAGTGATAGTGAAGGGCAGTGGGGTATGTGGTGCATTGTATAGGGAACCAGATGTGTAGACTCTTCGAACAGCCATTGAAGATGGCGAGGCCCTGAATAGCGCACCATATAGGGAAGTGTTTTTGAACCGTATTTAGATGGGACGGTACTGCAGGTGGTGTGTGGTGTTTTGATCCTGGAATAGACTGGTTTACAACAGTACCAAAAGAAAGAATAATGATCATTGAAAATAAATGCATTATAAATATTGTTCAGTGAATATTACGGCTGGCTATTATTTCTAAAATAGTGTCGCTTTTTGCATATTATTGTAATTTTCGATTTTATATTTTGTGTGTAATTTGCGATTGGACTGCATTGGTGAATTTATCTCCAAATGCTTCCCACTGGCCACGACCTTCTTGCAGGACTGCTTGTGTTTAAAGGAGGTATTGGCACTCTTTGCTCAGCCGCTGCGCGTTTATTATCTTCTGTTTCCTGTTTGTGTATGAGGTGGTCAGCGAGGGTGGTCCAACGGTAGGAACCCCTGATACAGAACCACTCGGTGCACCCCACGTCGGTGTTGAAAGGGGCCCGTGCCGCTGATCAAGTGAGCGACGTCCGACACGTTTTCTGTGTGTCTCCCCCTGCAGTTCCGGAGGCTAAAGTGTGGGAGGAGGAGTTTGACCTGAACGCGGTGCGTCTGTGTGTCCAGGCCACCGTCACCCTGCCCACCGGGGAGACGGTCAGCCTTGAGCCCGTCGTCTCACAGCCCATCTATGACAACCGTGAGCACACACACACACACACACACACACACACACACACACACACACACACACACACACACAACACAACACACACACACCACACACACACACACACACACACACACACACACACAACACACACACCACACACACACACACACACACACACACACACACACCACACACAACACACACACACACACACACACACACTCTCTTCTCTCAGACTCAGACTCGCATGCAATCTCATGAGAAGAAAAACTGTAAATGTGCCCACACAGATACAATGTGGAAACTGAAACTTGCACACACATAAGAATAAGCAGAGTACAGATGTAGTCTACACCCACACACACTCTGCCCTAAAACACACACAAACATACAGCATGGAAACTGAATAACACACACACACACACACACACACACACACACACACACACACACACACACACACACACACACACACACACACACACACACACACACACACACACACACACACACACACACACACACACACACACACACACACACACACACACACACACACGGAAACTTAAAGTCCACATATAGTCTGCATCCCCACCAACGCCTGAATGCTTACAGACACAAACATACATACGCACACACTGAAGCACAGAGGCCACTGAAACTCGCAAGCACACCTCAGGAAAGTGAAAGTACACATAGTCTCAATCAACACACACTCTTGAATGCCCACAGACAAACAGTTACATCCACACACCCACACACACAGCACCTACTGAAACCTCTCTCTCTCTCTCTCTCTCTCTCTCTCTCTCTCTCTCTCTCTCTCTCTCTCTCTCTCTCTCTCTCTCTCTCTCTCTCTCTCTCTCTCTCTCTCTCTCTCTCTCTCTCTCTCTCTCTCTCTCTCTCTCTCTCTCTCTCTCTCTCTCTCTCTCTCTCTCTCTCTCTCTCTCTCTCTCTCTCTCTCTCTCTCTCTCTCTCTCTCTCTCTCTCTCTCTCTCTCTCTCAGGTGCCCCCAACACAGCAGAGCTGAAGATCTGCAGGGTCAACAAGCACTCTGGGAGCTGCAAGGGAGGAGATGAGATCTTCCTGCTGTGTGACAAAGTGCAGAAAGGTGAGGCCGCAGCCCAACTCGTGGTTAGAAAGGGGGGATTTAAACCCAGAATCTGGGTCAACTCGTGGTTAGACTGGGGGGATTTGAACCCAGAGCGTGGGTCAACTCATGGTTTGACTAGTGGGGATTGAACCCAGAACCTGGGTCAACTCGTGGTTAGACTTGGGGGGGATTTGAACCCAGAACGTGGGTCAACTCGTGGTTAGACTGGGGACACTGGGGGGGTTGACACCAGTGCCTTTGGCTGAAGAGTCCAACACTCCAGCCAAACACAAGGCTGATTTGATTTCACACCACTTGGCACTCTGCCTTCTTTGCTAGATTGTGTTTACCTAGGCTTTTAGGAAGTGACCAGACAATGGGAAGAGGAAGTCGCTTCTTAGCGGCCATTCGAAAGCAGAAAAAATAATAATAATTAGTGGGGGGGGGGGGGGATCAAACACAGCCACACCCACAAAAACCCTTTAAGAAACACAGAGGAAGTTGACTTATACGGACAAATATGTTCTAACCCAGGGACGATTCAAATGCGTAACGAATAAGTAATGGATGGATTTACTGACGTTGACACAATTAAACGTAAAATAAGCAACGTTCTTCAGTTTGAAACGTGCTCTAAAACCCATTCTGTCATGTGGACGCTAACTTTAACACTACAGGGGTCTGGGGTTACTGCCCCGGCACCACAGCAGTGTAGAGGTCAAGTGTAACGTTGTTTTAACAGCTTGGAGAGAAAGGATGAAGAAGGGATGAGGAGCAGAGCTAGCTAGCCTGGAACCTCAGACCTTGCACAGTCACTTCAAATCACAGAACGCTGCCCTTCCCCTCCACAGAGGACATCGAGGTGCGCTTCTTCAAGGACTCGTGGGAGGGAAAGGGCAGCTTCTCGCAGGCCGACGTCCACCGGCAGGTGGCCATCGTGTTCCGCACGCCCGCCTACCACGACTCCAACCCGGGCGGGCCCGTCCTCGTCAAGATGCAGCTCCGACGGCCCTCGGACCGCGAGGTCAGCGAGCCCATGGACTTCCAGTACCTCCCCGTTGACCCCGGTAAGACAGCCCCCCACCCCCCCCCTCGACCTCTGACCTCTAACCACCCGGTCAAGCCTCCACCTCGCCCTCACCCTCCATGACCCCTGTATGAAGATATATGAATCAGTAATGAGGATGTGACGAAGGTTTCTGTAGACTCTTCACGTTGGGTTTTGGATTCGTTGTTGTTGCTGAATACATTATAAGGGATCCTTTATAAAACCTTGTTCTCCAGATGAGTACCGGCTGATGGAGAAGAGGAAACGCACAGGAGAAATTCTCCAGAGCTTGAAGATAGGCAACATAATGCCGATTGGTATGTTGTCTTTGTTTACTTTTTTATTTTTTGTCTTTGTTTACTTTTTTTTGACTTGAGTGCATATGAGGCCCACCTCATATGCACACATGAGATGCCTGAGCTGAGGGTGCCAGCGCCCCCTATATACCAAGTTATGACTGCAAGAAGGCCGTAGCCAGGGGGAAACGGTGGAAAGAAAAGTCAGCAACGTTCTATAAGCAAACACAAATGAACACAACATCAGTGGAAAACATTACCATGGAAACCATGTGATGGAATGCACAAAGCGATAATATTTTAATGAGTAAAAACAAGCCCAATTCTATATTTGCTGAAAAATATTGATAATGTATTTATTTTCAATTATCTACATTATTATTTATGTTATTGCAAATGTCTGCTTCAAGAGTAAAATCATTTTATAACACCTGCAGTACCCTTGTGTACCATTGAAGGTATGCGTGGCCCAGGTGAAAAAAAAAAACGGCAAATAAATATATTCCCTCATCCAACCTCCGTTTGTTTTCTCCAGTCTCCAATCCCCAGGAGAGACGGCAGATCGCCGCGCCGAGGAGAACGGTCCAGGCCAAAGCGCCCACGACGGCCGTAGCTTCAGGTGGGTCTGGGGGTCCGTGTCAGGGGAGAGAGAAGGACTCACGACGGTCAACAAGGGCTAAAGGGGTGTGAGGAGGTGTCATACTTTTGTTGGAAACAGAGAAAGCAAAATGCCAAAGGTGTTGAACTGTTTCTGGTCTTCATGTGCTCCAAGAAATAAGCCAATGAGCCCCCTAATGCTACCATGGTGATTTTGTACTCTGTCCAGTTGTTTTTTTAAGAAGCTTGGGGTCCCATCACATCCATTTTTTTCTCGTTCTCACTTATAAGTCGTGTTTGCTCTAGTGTGCTACCCAACCACCAATGGTTATAATGTGGCGTTGTGTTCTCCCCATCCACCCCCAGGCATGAACCCTGTGGTCCGTCCCATGGCCGGAGTTGCCAAGCCCCCCCAACAACAACAGCAGCAACAGCAGCAGCAGGCCTCCTCCTTCTCCTACATCCAGCCGGGACAGCTGTTCTCCGTCCCCTCCAAGGTGGAGGCCTCCCCGGCCTCGGCCTCCTACATCCAGCCGGGACAGCTCTTCTCCGTCTCCTCCAAGGTGGAGGCCTCCCCGGCCTCGGCCTCCTCCGTCAGCCAGCTGTGGAACACGGCCCCCCTGCCCAAGGTCCCCCTCACGCTGCTGCCCTCGTACACCACCGGCCCCTCCCCCTTCTCCGCCGCCGCCAACACAGAGTTCTCAACCGTCAACCTCTCCGACCTGGTGGACATGTCCTACCCCACCTTCTCCGACATCTCCACGGGCGGCGGCAGCGCCGCCCACGAGGGCATGGCCGCAACCTCCTCCACCACCTCCTCCTCCTCCTCCTCCACCACCACCTCCTCCTCGCAGCAGCAGCAGCAACCCGCCCCCTGCTCCTCCTCCCAGTTCCGGGTGGAGGACATCCCAGAGTTCCCGAGCTTCGTCAACGGGAGCGTCCTGGATCGGCATCATGGACGACTTCGAGGAGCTGCTGAGCCAGAAGCTTCAGGCTGAGGGGGGCATTGGTGGGGCAGCCGGGGGTCCGGCCCACCCCGCCCTGCCCCAGCAGCAGCACCACCACCACCACCACCACCAACAACAACAACACCACCACCTGCAGCACCAGCAGCACCAGCAGCCGGCGGGCCCCTCCTCCTCTTCCTCCACCTCCTCCTCCCAGAACACCAGCAGCACTCCCAGCAGCAGCCAGACCCCCACGGACCCCGGCGGCATGGCCGGGTGCACGTGGATGAACTACCCCAACAGCATCGTCAACCTGCTGCAGAGCGAGGGCATGATGCCCGGCTCCCCGGGCCCGGCCTGCCACAACCCCATGCTGCTGGAGGACTTCGACATGCTGACGTCGGCCGACGAGGAGCGCTTGATGTCCCTCCTGAAGGAGTGACAGCGGCGTCGTCCAATCACGTTCTTTGACCATGGTTTTTTGTTTTTTTTTGGACGCGAGCGGCCTGACCACACGGTCATGGCGGTTAACGGAGACGCAAACCACAGAGAGCACACTTTGGAAAATGTTCGCCAAGACTGAGTGTCAACAAACATGGCCGCTCCAGGTTGGGAGTAGGGGTCGACCGGATGGACTGATGCGCCGTAGACGCTTTTGTCATCGTCAATAAGAGGTTTCGGCAATCGGAAAAGAATTATAATCAAGATTCATTGATTTGCAATATTCTGTATTTTATCATTTTATTCTTACCACCTTGATTTGCTCTGGTGGATATAAATGTAATACTGTTATCTATTTAGGTGAACGCCTATGTTAACCAAAAATGGGCCTAAATGCTGTGGTTGATATTTTCTAAATGTAGGTAGGAACTGCACAGGCTCCTGGATACAGTGAATCCCATAGGCGCATGTATGTACTATAGTATACATTTTTAAATGTGGGCCGCTAAGTCATTTCTTTAATGCATGTCCTCGTCTTTAACGTGGTTGAGATACTCCGAGGGAAATGCAGTTTTAACGGCATTGGACAAGGATAATTGTCCATTTTGTAAATAATTCCATCTGTACACACACACACCACACAAAATGCCCGTATTAATGAATTCAGTTAACGGTGTTAGCTTTACAATTTTAATGTATGTTCATGTATGTGTTGGACATGTTTTTTATGTTGTCCCGTCGCTACTAATTCAATCTCACTCCTGCATCACATTCTCTTAGCAGTAGCTATAGCCTGCCTCTCAAAACACCTGCCTCGTTGAAAAGAGATTTATGTAAAAGGGTCACATTTTGTATAAATAAAAGCAAGCGGTTTAAAGTATGCATTTTTTTTATTATTATTCGTAAACCTAATCACGTTCGCATGGGTCGGTATTCTCAAGTTAGCATTTTGCAGAAAGGATGCTCAAACTGCATCCATCATCATAACAGAAATAAATGCTTGCAATGCAAGTCTTTTCTTCAAACATTTCTGTAGAAAATACGAATTTCCCCTCCAAAATATATCGGCCCTGTTTTAAATGAAACATAAAATATAAAAAAACAACAATCTCCAAATGTAAACATTGAGGAAATGAAAATACCTCATCATTTCTTAACTTTCTGTCCGTCCAAAAAAAACAAACGTCTGGGGACTGTTCTGCAACGGCTTAGAAAGGAAGACATCCAACAGTGCCTCACCCTTCCCCACGACCCCCTGCATTCCTCCCTCCTCCTCCCCTTCCATCATCATATCACCTCCAGATTGGTGACTTTGTTCATGATGAGCGAGCGTCGCGGCACGCACTCCAGGTTGAACTTGCTCTCATAGATGGTGGGGCAAAGCTTCCAGCGGTTGTTGCGGTAGATGCCCAGGTAGGTGTACACGTCGGGCTTGTACGACAGCGAGCACTTGATGCCCGTGGAGCGGATGGCGGTGTCCAGCCTCATCACCTCCACCTCGTCGGTGAAGTTGTGGTTGTAGACGCAGATCACCTGCTTGCTGTCCGAGTGCGGGTTGTTGGGGCTCACCTTCACCTGCCGCATCTTGCCGTCGAGGGTCGCCCGGGCCACGCACTCCCAGGCCTGCTCCAGCTTGAAGCCCGCCTCCAGGTGCATCAGCCACTTGCCCGAGAGGACGCTGTGGTTCAGCGCCAACTCCTTCACCGTCTGGAAGTTGACGGGCCGCCCGCTGGCCAGCAGCTTGTCCCAGCTCTCCTGGAGGCCCACCACGTCCGCGTTGTTGGGGCAGTGTTCGGGCCCCGTGACGGCGATCCAGCCCACGGGGCCCTTGCCGCCGTCTTCGTCCCCGTAGCGGGAGACCTGCGAGGGGCGGTTGCTCTCCAGCCAGTCTTCGAACTCTGCCTTGGGGGTCTTGCGGGAGTCGAACACGATCCAGGGGTCCAGGTCGGCTGCCATGGCCTCGGCGGCGAAGCCATCTGCGGCGAAGACCTCGGGGTCCGGAATGGCGGGCGCACTCTCTACAGCCGCCACGGGCAGCACATCCTCCACTTCCATCGTGCTGTTATTGTGGTGTCTTTCTGTGGGAGGTTATATTTAATTTTATTGATTTTATTTTATTTCCAAAAAATAAAAACATAATTAGAAGTGTTTTGGTTTTTTGCATGTGCAACATAGAATTAATCAAATAATAAGGTAATAGATATTCACTTATATTGCTGGAGCCAAATACACAATATGGCTCCATTTCCCACAGAGTAATTGCACTGCGCCATAAAACGAGATAGCTATCGTAACGGTCTAACTTGCATTCGGGGCTCCTTTGGCCTGCATACTGCAACGAAGCACGCAGTTGCTTATCATTATTAACAAAGAGCGAACCGAATACCAATATTAATAAAGTGGAAGTACAACAAAGAACATCTCTGCACATTTAAACCCAACTACACTCGAACAATACGTATACGTCTTAGCCCCCCCCCCCCCCCCCCCCCCCCCCCAAAAAAAACGTCTGGCCTAAGTTAGCAAGCTAGCACCCACATCTACGCAATGTTTGTTAATATGAATTTAAAACGCTTACAAAAGTAGTCTGACCTCAATGCAACGATACGTTCAGTGTGTTTCGGTTCCGTTTTCTGCATCTAGGTCTAGTGCGAAACCATTTCCGCGACTTATGGGGGGCGGAACGAATGTCTTTCTGACCTACGGAACCACTGTGCTGCTCCAAGTGGCCGGAACCAAAGTGTTACTGGCGGGCGGAACTAATTGTGGTAGCAACGCTGAGAGAGGAGGGGGACGAGTGACGAGGACGTACTGGATTGGGCTAGCCAGGTAGCTACCGCTAGCTGGCGTGAGGGGGTTTAAACACTATATATTTGTTTTTAAGTTGACTTCTCCGTGTCAATCGAAGCATAATGCCCAGTAAGAAGAAGAAGTACAACGCCAGGTTCCCCCCGGTAAGTCTACAAGTGGTGTCGCGGTGTGTAAATGTGGAGCTAGAGGGTTAGCATGCTAGCCTGCTACCTTTGAATCTGTGTTATTATCCGGCCTGTGAAGTCTGTCGATCTATTCATTTGTCTGTCTATGCGTCTGTTTATCTTTTGCTTGTTTCTCTATCTCTACGTCTCTCTGTGTCGCTATCCATCTTTGCAAACGGCATGCTAACGGGTGTAACCAAGCTATAGTTAACCATTGGCTCATTAAAATAAGAGTTCCCAAGACGTGTTGTGTGTTTATGGAGATGTCTACTATTTAAGGGGCGTTTTAGTCATTGTTTATTGACACAAGTTGTAGTAAGGGTGGAAGAGCCCTGGGTAAAAAACGTTGTTTTTTAGCTTGAGATGTTAGGTAGCTGATTTTAATATAAACTGTTATTATTACAATATTATAGTCCATAGAAGTGTGTCGTGGCATATATGTAGTAACTACGGAAGTCACCACATGGATTCAGAGACTCTAGCTAGAATTCATCCTGTGAGCCATCAAAACATCTGGCTGACAAACTGACATGGCTGCTAACTTGACTTGTTGATGATGGACATCTTTGCCCTCAGGCAAGAATTAAGAAGATCATGCAGACCGATGAAGAAATAGGAAAAGTTGCGGCAGCCGTACCTGTAATAATCTGTATCCTTTTTGTGTGTACATCACAATAAAACATGAAAATGACGACTGTAGAGAGCTATTGATTACTATTCTTTGTATTCACATGTCATGATGGGACGTAAACATGTGCGTCTTGGGTATATTATGATATGGTTAGTACAGTACAGCAGGATGCTTGCAATTTTGCCTTGATTCACGATATCAGCCAGAGCCCTGGAGCTTTTCCTGGAGTCGCTCCTCACCAAAGCCTGTCACGTCACCCAGTCACGGAATGCAAAGACCATGACCACGTCACACCTGTAAGTATGAGTGGATGAGTGAAATGATTGAATGACTGAAAGATATAAAAGCATTTTATGAGTGTGTGATCATTTGCAGTGTTAATATAATTAAGTTCATCCACTTTTTGAAATAAAAACTGGGTACCCTTTTCTATGACTGAATTCTTAGCCAATCTACTGTCTGAGTTCTTTATTTTGAAACATAATTCAGAACATTTGTAGTGTAGCACTTTCATGGTCCATTCATATTGTTTAACATTAAGGCTGGATAGAATAGTGTGTTGCATTTGTTTTGCTTGCTCAACCTTTAATTGAATTGGGTCAAAGTGTCTGCTGAATGCTAAACCTTTTTCGTCTGTGTGCTGGTGGTGGTGTCCTGGTTCTCAGTAAGCAGTGCATTGAGCTGGAGCAGCAGTTTGACTTCCTGAAGGACCTGGTGGCCGCGGTGCCTGACATGCAGGGGGAGGGGGAGGAGAACCACACAGAGAGTGGAGCGGGAGCAGACAAAGTTCCCCGCAGGTAGCAAATACATGTACACACACACAGGAGCACACACCGTGGCAGTTCTAATGGCTACTATCATTAAACTGTATTTGATATGTAACTAACTGAGTTTCATAAGACCATTGTGCTAAAGGTCAACTTGAAAGTGTGGGACTTTTGTTATAAATATTAAAAAGAAAAGTTCTTTATCTGTTCTTGGCTACTGTAGATACACAGAAGTGTTTTCAACATGGCTGCCCCCATTGAAGTGCAGCTTTAAACAAAGTTTCCTCAAAGTTTCCTCAAAATCGTCTAATAACTCATTTTATAATTTGGTTTAATTGGGTTCACAATTCTCAGCAGCGCTCTTCACCCCAGCCAGTAACTACGGTCAGTTGTGCTGCTGTGCATCAGTTGGTCTATTCACCATTTCATGTAAATAACCGTCTTAATAAGAGATAAACAAACATATGAATCCAAAGGGTTTACACTGGGGGCCATTTTGCTCAAGGAGGGCTACAGGTTAGTAGTTGTGAATTATTTGCGACATGCCACCCCTACTTCAAAAACCTGGAAGCAAGCCTGACTATCGGTGAACCCGACCTATCTGAGTCAGCTCCACCTCCTCATCAATGCATGGTTCCTGCTCCCTTCCTGCAGGGGCCGCAAGCCGGGCTCCGGGCGAAAGAACGGAGGAGGAGGCAGCTCCAAGGGCAAGGAAAAGAAGCTGTCGGGCACAGAGTCGGAGCAGGAGGTTGGTCATCGCAAGACCTGGAATAAATGAGACAAAGTGTGTGGTGTGTGTGTGTGGTGTGGTGTGGTGTGTGTGTGTGTGTAGTGGTGGGGGTTTGTGGTTGTGTTGGAAACCAGATGAATTGAGTAAAATGGGACGAATGGATGAACGTGAGTGTGTCCATCCCACACGTGAATGCAGGAACCCTGTGCCTGGGTGAGCGGTGTGAAAGATTGAACTGTACTAACTGTGGAATGGACTGTGTGTCTCCGTTGCCATGGTCACAGGACGACTCAGAGGACAGTGAGACGGACGGGGACGAAGAGGACGGATCCCAGTCAAGCACAAACATGGCGTCACGCTTCCACAGGTAACCCCCCCCCCCGCACAGAATTGCCGCGTTAAGATGTCTGCATTTTAAGAATTTTTTTAATGTCATCAGGCAGGTCGAGATCCATTGAGCTACAGTTTACTTTCAGTATTATCTAGGTTTTTTTTAAGAAAGTGGCTCATCGGGCATTCGTGGCGCACTTTTCAATTCAAAAGTGCTTTATTGGCACGGGAGACAAACATTGACGCTGGCTAAAGCAGTTAAACAAAAAAAGAAAGACGCAGGAACAACAACGCAGACATGTAGTGCATAAGAAGTGTCAACGTAAACATCCCTGTTCCCTCCCCCCAGCCCGGACGCCCCGCCCCAGTACCTGCACATGGCCAACATGGCGGCCGTGGCCCCGCCCCCTTCGATGCCAGACGGGCCCCCGCCGGGCCCCATGCCCCTGGGCTCTTTCGCCCCCCACCCCTCCATGGTGGGAGCCACGCCCCCGGCCCCGCCCACCAGCGTGCCGCACAAAGAAGCAGAGGACGACGACGACGATGAAGACTATGACTCTTAGCCTCCCCCCCCCCCACCCCCTCCCTTTGTGCACACCAATCAAAAACATACGCACACTTTCTCTCTGCTTTTATCCCCCTTTTTTTATTTTCTCTCTTAAGTTGGGCCGTTCAAAGCTGCTCGGAAGAAACAGGGGGGGGGGGGGGGGTTTGGATCTCAGCGCCCTCTCTTCCTCTCTTCTGAAGAAACAGAAAAGATCCCACCCTGGCTGAGCGACCACCACCCCCCTGATAACGGTGTTGTGTGTTTATTGTGATTTTTTTTTTTTAATTTCTCATTTCAGAAGACCAAAAATAGGAAAATCCTTTTCTTTTTTTTTCTTTGTAGAGATGAACTGGACTGTCTTATTAAGATGCCCGTTATTCTGATTTGGACTCCACCCTCCTCCTTTACACTCAAATATATATATATATTTTTTTTTTTCTCCTCCATTTTGGTTTTCCCACTCGCATTTCTCTGTTTTCTCTGAATCGGAGCGCATCGGTTCTCTGCTTCACTCAAGCCCTCAGGTCGGTTCCCCAAATGATCATGATGATAATGAATATATTATTAGCAGTCGAAGCCTTAGAACCGGGCAGTACTGATACTGTTCATTGACGGTGCGCTGCGTCTTAAAGCTAAGTGTAGTGCAAAAAAAATAATTACGAGCGCTAGGTTAGCGTAAAGCGTAGAGCAGTTCATAAGGGAATGCTAGGCTAGGTCAGTGTGCCGTTAATCGTTATCAACTGAAAACTATGGAAACCAAACTCCTTTTCAGGCTTTGTTGTGTCACTTGCTGCTGGTCTAACCACCACCCACAATCCCCCATTTTAAATCCCGATTTTATGAAGATTTTAGGTTTTTCTTTCTTTTTTTCCTTTCTTTTTCAATGTCTATTAGTGATTACCGTTATTCCGCTGAATCATATCGTTTATCTCCCCCGACATTTGAGACTAGAGAGGTCTACCACTGGCCATACCACGTCAGGGAAAATACTGAGTCTCAAACCATTACTTTGTTTTTAAAGTTGTACTTTATTTTCTCCCGAAATTTTCTTCAAAGTCCCGCCCCTGATTATTTCCCTTTTCGTGTTGTTTATTTTCTTTGAAGGTATTTGGGTTCCCGAACGTTATTTTCTTTCTTTTTAAATACATTTCTCTGTATTCATTGTTTTTTGTCTTTTTAGTTGGTTTTTTAAATTGAATTGAATGCATTAGGGCTCCCATTTATTTGTACGACTAAGCATTAAATGGTATTAAAAGAATAAAAGTGGACAGTGGAAAATTGATATTGTCTTATAAAGCTTTTAACATTCTTTTCATTTTGTATGGGTGAAATAAAGTTTGGGATTCAACTAAGAAAAATCCGAAAATGAGTGGATGCCTTTTTGTTTAATAAATAAATAAGACTTTAATTTTGATTTGGAACTGATGAATAGCGTGATATTCATCTTACCGAGATGAACCAAAGAATTTAAATTCAAGGGCTATACATTTGATTTGTGTAGCCCTTAATCACCAATACAGTCTCAAAGGGCTTAAAAGACCAAATATGTATCGAAGAGTTATATAGTGAACATCTGAGTATGTAATGCATGCACTTCCTTTTCCACTGTCCTTAGTTGCCACCCATCATCTTTAGGTCCAATCCCATTTCTTTGCTCAAAGGAAAATCTCAGCCCTAGCCCTCGCTGTTGCGCGTTCACGCGCCGTGGAGTCATGTCCCAATACCAGTTTAAAGGTAGCTTAAGGGGTAAGGGGGAGGGCTAACATCCCCTCAAAATTGAGATTTTCGATGGGCACCCTCAAAGCGCTTCAGTTGTGACTTGCTCCCACAATACATTGCGAGAAAACTGAAAATCAAGAAATATCCTAGACAAGATGGAGGGCGAAAAGATGCGACAGGATTTGAAAAACACAAATTTAAGTGTTTTCTCTGTAATAAACTATTAATTATTTTATTAATTATACTCTGCAGCCCGGCCGCGGACTCTCGGAAGATCTGGATATCATACGACATGAGCCCGGGGCAGCTGCCCGACCCTGGGCCGCCCGGTCCACGGCCGGGCGGCCGAATGTCTATAATGCATTGAAACTACATTTCGATAAATATAACATTACTTATATAATATTACTAATATAATATAATATAATATATTTGTATATTTTTCACCTGGAGTCACTAGAACATGGAAGATCTGGATATCATACAACATGAGCCCGGCAGCTCCCCGACCGCGGGCCGCCCGGTCCACGGCCGCAGCCCGGCCGTGGACCGGGGTCGGGCGGCCCAGGGTCGGGGAGCTGCTGGGCTCATGTCGTATGATATCCAGATCTTCCATGTTCTAGTGACTCCAGGTGAAAAATATACTGATATATTATATTATATTAGTAATATTATATAAGTAATGTTATATTTATCGAAATGTAGTTTCAATGCATTATAGACATTCGTTATAACCAGATACATAACCACCGCGGGTTGAATTGTCATGCACTAATCGCTAGTTAGCGAATTAGCTCGCGATCTCCGCAACATGGATAGTTCCATGTCAACACTTGCCCTATTTTCATGTCCCATTTCGCCCATTTGATTGCATGTTTATGGGGTAATGTGTTAGGGCTGTAGAACGGACTCTCGAAGATCTGGATATCATACGACATGAGCCCGGCAGCTCACCGACCCTGGGCCGCCCGACGCCCGGTCCACGGCCGGGCTGCGGCCCGTGGACCGGGCGGCCCCGCGGTCGGGAGGCTGCCGGGCTCATGTTGTATGATATCCAGATCTTCCATGTTCTAGTGACTCCAGGTGAAAAATATACAAATATATTATATTATATTAGTAATATTATATAAGTAATGTTATATTTATCGAAATGTAGTTTCAATGCATTATAGACATTCGTTATAACCAACCACCGCGGGTTGAATTGTCATGCACTAATCGCTAGTTAGCGAATTAGCTCACGATCTCCGCAACATGGATAGTTCCATGTCAACACTTCCCATGTTTATGGGGTAATGTGTTAGGGCTGTAGAATGGACTCTCGGAAGATCTGGATATCATACGGCATGAGCCCGGCAGCTCCCCGACCCTGGGCCGCCCGACCCTGGGCCGCCCGACCCCGGTCCACGGTCGGGGAGCTGCCGGGCTCATGTCGTATGATATCCAGATCTTCCCAGGTTTGATGACGTCACAGGGTAGGATTGTCCCATTTGGTAGGGGATCGGTTAGGAGTAGCAATGAGCATGAGCAATGAGGGTAAGGGTAGGGTTAGGGTTGAGATGTAGGGTTGAGACAGTGAGCAAAGAAATGGGATTGGGCCTTAGTCTGAATAGTTCCAAGAGCCAACATGTAAACAAACAAGCCCATTGCACCGCACATCACCAGGATCTCGGCCCGGAACAAACCGCCCGTCAATAGTTGTGTCGGAGCGCCCGGGTCACTGACTGGTAGCAGGTAGACCCAGATAAGAACGTGACAGTGCACGCTTGTTTCTAAGGAGCAGGGAGTGTGGGTGGGATGTACAGAGAGGCAATTGTTCAAGTTGTAGGTCCATGCTCAGACGTAAGCTCACTTTGTTCCTTGGATGTGACCCCCACCCATCTACCCAACCCCACATTTGGGTTTGGTAGCGTAGCATGTTCCCCCCCCCCTCTCCCTCTCTCTCCCTCTCCCTCTCCCTCTCCCTCTCCCTCTCTCTCTCTCTCTCTCTCTCTCTCTCTCTCTCTCTCTCTCTCTCTCTCTCTCTTCTCTCTCTCTCTCTCTCTCTTCTCTCTCTCCCTATCTCTCTCTCTCTCTTCTTTCTCTCTCTCTCTCTCTCTCTCTCCTCTCTCTCTCTCTCTCTTTCTCTCTTCTCTCTCTCTCTCTCCTCTCTCCTCCTCTCTCTCTCTCTCTCTCTCTCTTTCTCTCTCTCCATAGTTCTCTCTCTCTCCATAGTTCTCTCTCTCTGTCTCTCTCACATTTCTCAGACACAGTTTCTCTGCTCGGGCCACAAAAAAAAATGCATCCTTCCTGCGGGCTGCGATGGAGTTTACACATCCACCGACCTAGGTCGACCGACGGGTCTGCACGAGGAAGACGTGGTGGCATCAAAGCGTTTACAGACAGGAAACAACCCTCCACCCTCTCGCTCTAACACACACACACACACACACACACACACACCACACACACACACCAACACCACACACACACACACACACACACACACACACACACACACACACACACACCACATAGCAGCCGAGGCCAAAGCCGGACCCCCGACTCCACTCGCTTCCACCCCCTTCCCTCTCCTCCCACGCAGGCCGGCTTTAAAGCCATCATGGGAATGTTTGAGGACATAACAGAAACGTTAGAACCTTCGTTTGGATACCTTATAAGACACATCCATGTGGTGTCGCTAGGTAAGATGGATATTGACAATTTTTCTAGATTAATATCTGTGGCTTTTCAAAGTGGATTTAGGTCATAGTCTTTTGATTGTCTTATCTGACATTTAAACCGTATTTATAAAAATATATAATGTTAATATTCAAATGTTTGTATAAACTTAAATAACTGAAAAAACTGAATGGACTTACTTCATAAGTATTATATAATTATTATTTATGTGGTGTATCATTACGTGTTTGATAGTATTTTGATTAGTATTTTGTATTCATTATTTTGAGAGCCTCTACCCCAATTTCGTTGCACTTTGTGCAATGACAATAAAGAGATTCTGATTCTGATTTCATTATTTATGACTTTGTAATTGTATATTTTTTACTTTATACATCTTTATTATTTTTATTATGAGTTATTTTGAATGTTTTCATATTACTAAAAAAAGAACCCACCTCCCTCCTCTCTCCACCAGAGCGCCAATAGTTGTGTTTAGTTTGTCATCTGATTCTTTTCCTGTTGGGAAGAAAAAAGTTGCACAAACCCCACCCCTCCGTAGCGACTGTAGGCAGACTGAGAGCGGTCCGAGTGGCTGGCCACACCACCACGCGAGGGAAGGAAGAGGAAGACACAATAAGTACGTATGCTAACGTTGTGCTTGCGTGTTATCGTACAACATACAAACAAGAACGCGCACGTCTGCACGCCACTCTCTCGTCGCGCTTGGACCAGATAAGTGTGTAGAGTATCATAAGTTTATTCTGAGAAAGGTATGCCTGAGAAAGTGTTGCGACTTCTCTCCTGCCTGGCCAATCTCGGTAATATTGCGATGTCCGCACTGGTATTGTATCGCTCTCTCTAAACGTGTATCTTCGTTATGCGTATTATTGTGAAGTGTTGGATGCTGCGGATGATCGCATAATGGATACGGGTGACGTGTTGAGAGGATGCGACCAGAAGAGCCGACCCTGTTGTCCGAGGTGCTGTAGTGCTTCACGGGGGAATTGGCGAGGTCCGAAGGCTTGTCGTGGAACCTCGGCTTCGTAGAGCTTGAATGCCTCCTTTCCTGCTATTCTTCTCCACTTCTTGGCACTTCCTGTGCTGCTCAGTGCACTTAATGGCTAAAAATACAGACCGTTCAACCACCACGGACAGCTAAATCCACTTGAAACAATACGGTTGGATTGATAATGTGAACGTTTCCCAGTGGAGGTTGTCATTTAGCTGGAGGTGATATATTGGTCCCCTCCATTCAAATGAAGGAATAAGTGGAGCTTATCTATTGACGGTAAGGTGACTATGTAGGCTGCATATTGTGTTCAAACTATACATTGGGGAAGTCCCCATCCCATTAGTTTGAAGAGAGAGGAATTCAATGGGGACATTTAGCTCTTAAACCCCCTTGGCAGAATCCTTGACATTAATTGTTTTGTGGGACGATGGCTCATTTAGCCAGACACTCAGGCTGTCAACGTTGGCCCGAGTGAAACACGCCTGCTATTGTCTTATTCCATGAACCCTCTGTAGCCTACTACTCTAACAGGGTATTCAAAAGCAGTCCGCTGTTCCCTGATGAACCAACAAGAAAGTCGGGAACCGGAGTGCGGCGCCACACAGAGTACTCTTTTGTACTTTATCTTCGACGCCCCGGGCCGCAGAGTCAGACCCAGTCAAAACATCTGGCGGAGGGCCTCATGGAGCCGCTGAAGAGTATGTTCACGCTGTCCAACTGGAAGAACCTGGACCAGTCGCAGAAGGGCAACTTCTCCAACCCGGTGTGGACGGCCCTGTTCGACTACGAGGCGTCCTGCAAGGATGAGCTCACCCTGCGCAAGGGCGACCTGGTGGAGGTGCTGTCGCTGGACTCTGAGATCTCCGGCGACGAGGGCTGGTGGGCGGGCAAGGTCAACAACAAGGTGGGCATCTTCCCGTCCAACTACGGCTCCTTCAAGCCCAACGGCTGCGGCTTCGGCGCCCTGCCGGCCGGCGGCGTGGTGGTGGGGGAGCTGGCGCCTGCCGTGGTGGGCGCCTTCGAGCCCAAGGCGGTGGACTTCCGGGAGCTAACGCTGAAGGAGGTGATTGGGGTGGGGGGCTTCGGGAAGGTGTACCGGGGCATGTGGCGTGGCGAGCTGGTGGCGGTGAAGGCAGCGAGGCAGGACCCCGACGAGGACATCAGTGTGACGGCGCAGAACGTGTGCCAGGAGGCGCGTCTGTTCGCCATGTTCACGCACCCCAACATCATCGCGCTGAAGGGCGTGTGCCTGCGCGAGCCCAATCTGTGCCTCATCATGGAGTACGCGTCAGGCGGCCCGCTGAGCCGCGCGCTGGCCGGGCGCCGCATCCCGCCGCTGGTGCTGGTGAACTGGGCGGTGCAGATCGCCCGCGGCATGCTGTACCTGCACAACGACGCCATCGTGCCCGTCATCCACCGCGACCTCAAGTCCAATAACAGTGAGTACTAGGGCAGATCATAGCTGTCCCCTGACCCGCAGGTCTTAACAACAGTGAGTACTAGGGCACTACATGGCTAACCCCAGCCCGCAGGTCTAAACAACATTTACCCTGATAGAGTTTGGGGTAGTCCAACAACAGTGAGTACTAGCACAACTACAGATAACCCTAACCTGCAGGTCTTAACAACATTAGGTACTAGAAAATCGGGCCCCTAGCATGTCAGTCTGACAATTAGAATCCTCATCGTCAAGTTCTAGCACACGACTTCCACAGAGACCCAGATGTCTGAGAGTGTAAGGAGGAGGTGGTATGCTATGAATGGTCTGCTTCTGCTTTTTCTTCTGGTTATTTTATGCTAAGACTTGTTTTGGGAGGTTGGCATAATAGCCCAACTATTAATTTGTACTGCTATAAAGATCACCAGGTGTCACTGAATAAGTGACTGTTGCTGCCGGTTTGGTAGACTATTTTCAGCATCCCCTATGCAAGCAGTGGCATAGAGAGAGACCCATTGTGTAGCTCTGCCATAGCCGTCTAGATAGAAGTAATGCCCAGTGGCAGCAACAGGCTGCCACTAGTCCAAGTCACGGGCAGAGGAATTAAAGTCCGGCAAAAAAAGTAAACGGCTGCCAGTTCACGCGCTATCGGTATCTCTGCTGCTAACCAGTGGAATTCCCCTGACTCGGCACAGTGCAGTGTTCTGAGTCAGCCGGCGTTACAAGCACTCCCCAGTTTGCCACCATGTCGCGGTTTACAATGAGGAGTGCAGGAAGTATTTGCTAGGTGGCCAAGAAAGGTGAGGAGGAAGCTTGGCAGGAGAAGAACACGATGTACCATCTCCAACCAAGGCCAGTAAAAAAAGAAGGCCATTTTGCTTTTTCATAAGCAAACGTTGTTGGTGACAATGTACAACAATATACCTTTTCGTTTGTGTTTGCGGATTCCATGGTGATTATGGAAAAATAAAATTTCAGGATCACAATGACTATTAGGTTGTCATACACAATTTGAGAAATGTGTTTTCCTAGTAAATGCGTTACTCAGTCATGTGAATGTCACTGTCCTAGCTGGTGCGTGAGAGCACGCAGCTGACCAAATTCAAACCGATATTGTGAAAGCCCGTCAAAAAATAAGGGGAAAAAAAACAACCACCTACTAGTCACCGTGACAACCAGCAAGATGGTTTCCTCTGGCGCCCGTGACAATGAAGTTGTAGTGTAGGCGTGGGAGTTGGACTCGCCATATCTGATGATTATCATTTTTTTAACACATTCTTATCTCTCTCTTCTCTGGCCTGCCCTGGCGGGACCCCACTGCCGTACAGGGACTCCTAACTGTTGTTATGCTTCAAACTACTGCAAATGAGCTTGGTGACTATCTTTTATAGAGACAAACCTGCCCCCCTGGACTCAGCTCTAAATGCTTTGCTCTCAACAAGACACTGGTGACAATCTCCCAGGTTTTGTTGCTGAAATTGGGTTAGAAAAAGAAAAAAAAACCTGCCTTGCAAAACCAATCAGAAGTAAAGTCTGAAGGGTAGACATGCATAATGATGCGGTGACATGCGGAAGTCGGGTGCGCCAGTCAACACTGTCCTACCCTATCATCCTTCTTGTCCTGGGCTAAAGATAATTTTCATCAAAGTCGCCAGAAGTCCTAAATATCCCCAATCTCGTGGACTGAGTACAACACACTCTAGTGATGGAACGTTGCTCGGAGACATCCATTTTTTTCAACTTTCGCAAAAAGCTTTCTCTGTTTCACGAAGGGATTGGCTGTATCTTCAGTTGGTTCCACGAGGGAGCAGAATGGGCTGGGGCTGGGGCGGGGGTTGGGCCCGGGCGTGGGGGGTGGGGAGCATTCATCCTCTGTAATGGGTGAGGTCAGGCAAGGTTTCCGTCACTCATCCATCCTCCGCACACACACTTCACAGGGGGTCCTTTGGTTTGAGTACCTGTACTACAACCTGTACCTGTATGTGTAGTCGGACGAGGTGAACACATAGCCATAGTCTCTCGGGCCTGCTGCCCTCCTCCCCTCTGTCATGGGGGTCTGGGTCCCTTCCGTGTGTGTGTTTTCAGTTGTGTTTCTTCCTCTTTCTCCTCTGGCCTGTCCCGACTTGTTTTCCCCTCCTGCATCTTTCAAGCTCCCTTTGTTGTCACCCAGAGCTCTATCCTGTTGTGGGGGCGGAAGAGGGAGGGGACGGGGACAGG
Source organism: Melanogrammus aeglefinus (assembly GCA_900291075.1). Taxonomy (NCBI): domain Eukaryota; kingdom Metazoa; phylum Chordata; class Actinopteri; order Gadiformes; family Gadidae; genus Melanogrammus; species Melanogrammus aeglefinus. Next base: position 97,406 of record OLKM01000928.1, on the reverse strand, counting down.
CAGGGGTGAGGTTATATTCAAAAGGAGCTGTGTTGGGTAATATCGTGAGGTTGCGTTGGAAACCGGCCGTTGACATCTCAAACACAAAGGGAATCCGGTGTGATTTCGCAGCAGTATCGCACACTGTTTATAGGCAGCTCCAGAGAACTGTTTTGAAAGTCTAACGTCGGAGGTTAGGGTGTCCGACTCCTATATTTTGCCGTCATCAAATTGTTGAGATTGACCACAGTGATGCTATTTTTAGTCCAAACATTTTAGCAGTGGAGGCCGGAGTCTAGTCTTAAACTGGATTCAACGACATCGCGACCACACAAGACTCCATCCTGCTTGGCAGGAGAAGAACACGATGTACCATCTCCAACCAAGGCCAGTAAAAAAAGAAGGCCATTTTGCTTTTTCATAAGCAAACGTTGTTGGTGACAATGTACAACAATATACCTTTTCGTTTGTGTTTGCGGATTCCATGGTGATTATGGAAAAATAAAATTTCAGGATCACAATGACTATTAGGTTGTCATACACAATTTGAGAAATGTGTTTTCCTAGTAAATGCGTTACTCCAGTTCATGTGAATTGTCACTGTCCTAGCATGGTGCGTGAGAGAGCACGCAGCCTGATGCCTAAATTACAAACCGATATTGTGAAAGCCCGTCAAAAAATAAGGGGAAAAAAAACAACCACCTACTAGTCACCGTGACAACCAGCAAGATGGTTTCCTCTGGCGCCCGTGACAATGAAGTTGTAGTGTAGGCGTGGGAGTTGGACTCGCATATCTGATGATTATCATTTTATTAACACATTCTTATCTCTCTCTCTCTGGCCTGCCCTGGGCGGGACCCCACTGCCGTACAGGGACTCCTAACTGTTGTTATGCTTCAAACTACTGCAAATGAGCTTGGTGACTATCTTTATAGAGACAAACCTGCCCCCCTGGACTCAGTCTCTAAATGCTTTGCTCAACAAGACACTGGTGACAATCTCCCAGGTTTTGTTGCTGAAATTGGGTTAGAAAAAGAAAAAGAAAAAAAAACCTGCCTTGCAAAACCAATCAGAAGTAAAGTCTGAAGGGTAGACATGCATAATGATGAGCGGTGACATGCGGAAGTCGGGTGCGCCAGTCAACACTGTCCTACCCTATCATCCTTCTTGTCCTGGGCTAAAGATATTTCATCAAAGTCGCCAGAAGTCCTAAATATCCCCAATCTCGTGGACTGAGTACAACACACTCTAGTGATGGAACGTTGCTCGGGACATCCATTTTTTTCAACTTTCGCAAAAAGCTTTCTCTGTTTCACGAAGGGATTGGCTGTATCTTCAGTTGGTTCCACGAGGGAGCAGAATGGGCTGGGGCTGGGGCGGGGGTTGGGCCCGGGCGTGGGGGGTGGGGAGCATCATCCTCTGTAATGGGTGAGGTCAGGCAAGGTTTCCGTCACTCATCCATCCTCCGCACACACACTTCACAGGGGGTCCTTTGGTTGTAGTACCTGTACTACAACCTGTACCTGTATGTGTAGTCGGACGAGGTGAACACATAGCCATAGTCTCGGGCCCTGCTGCCCTCCCTCCCCTCTGTCATGGGGGTCTGGTCCCTTCCCTGTGTGTTTTCAGTTGTGTTTCTTCCTCTTCTCCTCTGGCCTGTCCCAGCTTGTCTCCCCTCCTGCATCTTTCAAGCTCCCTTTGTTGTCACCAGAGCTCTATCCTGTTGTGGGGGCGGGAGAGGGAGGGGGACGGGGACAGGGCAGGGGTGAGGTTATATCAAAAGGAGCTGTGTTGGGTAATATCGTGAGGTTGCGTTGGAAACCGGCCGTTGACATCTCAAACACAAAGGGGATCCGGTTGATTCGCAGTATCGCACACTGTTTATAGGCAGCTCCAGAGAACTGTTTTGAAAGTCTAACGTCGGAGGTTAGGGTGTCCGACTCCTATATTTTGCCGTCATCAAATTGTTGAGATTGACCACAGTGATGCTATTTTTAGTCCAAACATTTTAGCAGTGGAGGCCGGAGTCTAGTCTTAAACTGGATTCAACGACATCGCGACCACACAAGACTCCATCCTGCAGCCTCCAAGTTATGCACTTGTGGCCGGACCACAGCGCTGTGACCCGATCCACGTGATTGGTAAGCGGCGGTGATGGACAGATGTTTCATCCAACCTCCTGCTGGGTAATATTCGGAAGTGCCTCCCCCTACTCAAATCGTTTCCAAGGACCACTTCTCAGATGGTTTTTTGTAACAAACCACCTGTAAGGCTGGGTCAGGAGGATGGTATAATTGGTTGGGTGTTGGACTCCTGAAAGGTTCTGGGTTCGCACCTACCCGCTCCTTAAAGGAGACATATTATGGTGTTTTCCCAACAAGTAAACATAGTATTTGAGTTCCAGAAAACATGTTTATGTAGCTGTTTGCTGGAAATAAATTTGAGGAAAAAGAATAGCCTACAGCTATTCCCCTCTGTTTCAGTCCCTTCAGAATGCGCTGTTTCTGGTGTCTGTAGCTTTAATGCAAATGAGCTGCTGCCCATTGACCAATGAGCTGTCAAACTGAACCACATAGAGGAGAAGGGATTGTTGCCGTTTGCGGACTCCTGGAACTCTATATTTATATAATATAATATAATATAATATGTAAGGGATAATGTATAGTTCGGAGGTTGTTATGGAGAAATAAACCCCGACAGGTTGTATGGAACCCCGACGCGAAGCGGAGGGGTTTATTTCTCCATAACAACCGACTAACTATACATTATCCCGCTTATTAAACGGCTTATTACAAGTTTTTATTTAGTAGGCTATTTATATTGAATTGGACGTTGCTATTGATGGTGAAATTTGATAGTGTGAATGGGACATGTTAAACATGGACAAACAGGGATCAGAGCGCTGTCCCTAGCAACGGTCTGTTATACATGACGACGGTCCGTTATACAGAAATAACAGACCGCAGAACGCAGCGCTGGACCAATCAGAGCAGCATTCAATAGAGCCGTGTAATAAAATTTAATAATAATATTATATATGGGTATTTATATAATTTTATATCTAATATCAAGGCCAAAAGCTATGTGCGCCTCGGATGATATTATGAATCATAAAGACTGCGTCTGACGTCTCTGGCACTTCCACAACAAGTAAAGACTCGTAGTGGGGGGATATCTCGGTTATGGTTGAGAAGAATTGGGGGGAAAGGAACTTTGACCTTGACTCTGAAGTTCATGAACCGCGACATGGAGGAGAAAGGGATTGTACTCCAGGAGCTGAGCTCCCCGCACCGGAGCTGCCGGACTGCAGCTCCGGCGGTGTACTCCGGGAGCTGAAAAGTCCGGCGGGAGTAGCTCGGTGGCAGTCCGGCAGCTCCAACCGGGAGAGCCGAGTTCCACCCGCCGAAGCTGCTCATTCGCTGGTCCACATAATCGTAGCTATGCTCTGATTGGAGGGGAGTGGGGAAGTGGGAGGTAATATTCAACTGTGCCCCCTTCCTACGTAGGAGGGGGTGCCGAAACTGACTCGCTCGTTTGGTAACTGTAGGCGGCGTACCTTCGGAAATGGATATCTCACACAAAAAATCATGTACAGACTTTTTTTTCAAAGTTTGTATGCGTGTGCATACAAAACAACACCCCAAATCCCAGGAAATCCCAGGTCGTTTTCATAATATGTCCCCTTTAATGACATGTAGCTGCATTCACTGCATGGCCCTTTGGATAAAGAAGACAACATGGGAAATAGTAGCTTAGCTTAGAGACATGAGACCCAATGTTTGCGTCATAGTCATCGTTAAAGGGGAACTCTCGCAATAATGGATTTAAATCCAGTTATCGCAAGAGATGGGGATGGGGGCGCTGATATGCTGCTATTGGTCAGGGAAGATCCAGGATTGGTTGGAAGTCAAAGAGCCCAGCTTCAGAAGAAATGTCAATGTTGTTTCTTGCATGAATTATTTTCTTTGATGTTTCTCTCAGTCTCTTGCTTTTTGCCATTCAGTGAACAAACGGATACATCTCTAGGCTTGTTTTCCTTCAGGCAAAGCCGTGTGTGTGTGTGTGTGTGTGTGTGTGTGTGTGTGTGTGTGTGTGTGTGTGTGTGTGTGTGTGTGTGTGTGTGTGTGTGTGTGTGTGTGTGTGTGTGTGTGTGTGTGTGTGTGTGTGTGTGGTTGGTTCTGTATACGGGCCTTCTGTTTGTGCTGTGTGCGATAACTGATGCACTCCCTAGCTCGCTCCACATGCACCGCACGCTTGCACTCCCATGGCGTTCAAACTCCTTCTCCAACCCACCCACATGTAGCCGTTTCAGCTTGGAGCTGAGGTGATTGAAACACAGATTGCACAGAAGGCATCCAGGTACAGGAAATAAGGGCATTCTCAACCCTGATATGCTTCCTTCCACTGCAGTGGACTGTCTTTCCTGTGCGGATGACAGGAACCCAGCATGTTTTCAGAGTACCCTCCACCACCCCACTTTGATTCAATAAACTGGATTACCAAAATGGGGTGGGCTTTGGTATTTGATCCAGTGTGTTTGAAGTGGCTAAGCCCCCCACTAGTGTCAATTACCCAACGTTGGTGAGAAACAAATCTCAAAGCCACTTGAGCACCCGAATCCTAAGCATTCCATGCCGTGAGATGGGGAAAAACCGTCTCGTCAGGAAGCAGCAACACCCATAACGCCCGTGGGGGAAAGTAAATATGAGGAAAACATATTTTGTGTGTGCGTGTAAGCCGTGTATACATGCGCTGTGCCATTTAGACTGGCACAGTGGAGCAGAGGGGGAGTTGAGATGTCAGCCGCTGTGTGTGTGTGTGTGTGTGTGTGTGTGTGTGTGTGGTGCCACAAGGCCCTAACTTATGAGTGAAGTGTGTCATTTGTAGCTTAGCCCAGCGCTCTTTGATTTCCAGGCAGGAGGATAATGTAGATGTTGGGGCTGTTTTACCCTCCCCCCGCCACCCAAAGGTACTGAAGGGTCTAGGCTGCCGGCATCCTTGAGAGACACCCAAACCCCTACTTACCTGTCTGTTAAGGTGTGTGTGTGTGTGTGTGTGTGTGTGTGTGTGTGTGTGTGTGTGTGTGTGTGTGTGTGTGTGTGTGTGTGTGTGTGTGTGTGTGTGTGTGTGTGTGTGTGTGTGTGTGTGTGTGCGTGTGTAAAGCAGAATGAAGACAAAAGCACATCAATGGAAGAACTCCACGGTAAAGGTCAGAGTTCGAAGGTTGCATCATGTTCTGCCGGAGGAACAGATAAGGACTCGGAGGAGGCCCACCTTGTAGGAAAACAACCCGGGGAAGAAGGTTGGGGCCACGTGGAGATGTGTGGCCTACTGGCCTACTAAATGTGTCTGCGGTCTACCTGTAGAAATCCTTGAGCCAGATGTCTTACCCGTACAACCTACCTGTCTCTGAATTCACTTTAAAGCAGTGCGGCTGCTTGGTCAAGGACCCTTATCCCGGACCCAGCAGTCCTACGATGTTAGAGCAGGACTTCTGGGGGGGGGGGGAGGCTGCACAGAGCCTGGGCCGGAAACCAACATCTGAAGAGGTGGAGTTTCGCCTTGTTTCCTGTTTCATGACGGAGATTTCTACCCAACGGAAATTCATTTGTTTGAGTGGATGAAGCTTTCAGAAAGGGGGGGTTTAACTAATTGTACTCTACATGGTGTTGAAACCTTGACAGACAATTCTTTAAAGTTTAAAGATTTCGTCCAGAATTCCGCTCGTCATTAGACTATTTATATTAATCAGATGTTTGTGAGAGCCTAACTCACAACTCTCACTGATTTGTGAGAGTATAACGAGCCTTTTGACATCAAAGGCAAAAGGCTGTAGGGCCCAAACTGTTTTGTAATCCAAATCAACGGTGCGGTCCAAAATATGTTGTATTTGTGTGTTGATAGTGAGTGTGATGGAACTGTGTATAAGGGTGGTTTGGTCTTGTTTGTGTGAATGTAAGCAGGCGCCATGACGACTTCACTGGGGAAGAGATAAAATGCTGGTGTGGTTGGGGAGGGGTGAGGTGGTGTTAGAAAGTCGGGACCTCACAGGAAGTGGATTCTAAAACTTGGCCCAAACTCTAGAACCCCACCCACTTGCGATCGAACCGTGTGAAACTTTACTTTCACCGGCGAAGGATTCTGGGACCCGCTCCCTTTCCAGAATTACAATTTGAGTTTGCTTTCAATGCACACACAGTCATCCTATTGTCCCCTGCCTGGTTTTCCGAATTCATATCAATTGTAGACTGCTTCGCTAAATACTAAAGGGGCTAAATGGTAAAATGCCAAAGGTGCTTAAAAAGCTGTATGCTTACGGTGCTAATGATGCTAAATGCTCAACACTCAAATCCCTTGTCAGCCAAACTTGAAGGATTAGGCAAAGGAAACCCCCCAACATTTTTATGATTTGACTTTGACTTATTTAACAGGATTTAACTTAAGCCACATTTATGCCACATTGGCTCACGCGCTCCCCTCGAATAGATTTCCTTTACTCTCTAAACACGTTTGCTTCCAAAGGTGGTCGATGACTTCCCGGGTTGCCATAGAAACCCCAACATTCTGCTGGTATGAGACCATGTGTTAATAAGTGACCGTTTTCAAGAACAGCACCCCCACCCCCCCCAACCTGTGTTTCACCTGACATGGTAGACTTTGAACACACATTCATCAACCCTCACTTGGAAGATGTCAATTAGATCATCCTTGTTGGATTTAAATAAGAAAATAGGAATGCTAATTCTGAATGATAAGCATCACTCGTATTTAGTTTATAAGCGTTAACTTGTATGAATAAAGTGGGATTTTAAAACATTGTGGGACTCAGGAGACAGGAGAAGCAGCCTTGGTTTCGCTACCTAAGTTGATGTTTTGTGTGCTCTAATTATCTTCCCCCTCCCTCCCATCTCCATTTGAACACACACACACACACACACACACACACACACACACACACACACACACACACACACACACACACACACACACACACACACACACACACACACACACACACACACACACTATTTGCCAGACTGTCGGTCAGCCCCTGGCCTCGACCTTTCTGCTGATAGCAGTGCAGGAGTGTGTGTGTGTGTGTGTGTGTGTGTGTGTGTGTGTGTGTGTGTGTGTGTGTGTGTGTGTGTGTGTGTGTGTGTGTGTGTGTGTGTGTGTGTGTGTGTGTGTGTGTGTGTGTGTGTGTGTGTGTGTGTGTGTGTGTGTCGGTCACGACAATGCTCCCGTTCTTCCTGGGGAAAGCCCCCGCCCCTGCCAGCATTCTCTGCTCGCCCACAGGCCCGGAGAGAGAGAGGGAGAGAGACATAGAGAAGTAGTGGAGCAGAGCAAAACATCGGGGTCAGCCAGTTTCACAGGACGGAGAGGGGGGTTCTAAATTGAGTTGGACTGAAGAGGGAGGAGCAAGATTAAGGTGTGCCAGGCAGGTAGTAAGGTAAAGGTACAAAGGCATTCTAGTGCTATTTGCTAACATTAAGTTGACATATTTAGTTTAATCCGAAGTGACTTGCAGTGAATTCAGTTCAATGTCATTATGATGGGGTTAGACAGTGAATACAGAGACAGGTCATTAAGGAGCAGGTAGGGGTTAGACAGTGAATACAGAGACAGGTCATTAAGGAGCAGGTAGGGGTTAGACAGTGAATACAGAGACGGGTCATTAAGGAGCAGGTAGGGGTTAGACAGTGAACACAGAGACAGGTCATTAAGGAGCAGGTAGGGGTTAGACAGTGAATACAGAGACAGGTCATTAAGGAGCAGGTAGGAGTTAGACAGTGAATACAGAGACGGGTTGTTCAGGAGCAGGTAGGGGTTAGACAGTGGATACAGAGACGGGTTGTTCAGGAGCAGGTAGGGGTTAGACAGTGGATACAGAGACGGGTTGTTCAGGAGCAGGTAGTACGTAGGCAGCATCTTGCTGAAACATTCCTATTGGTTAGACTGGGACATCAGGGGTGTGGAAGAACCCAGTACTTTTTGGCTGGGAGTTGAACATTATCCATCCCCTCGCCGGGTATGTTTTCTAGCGACGAACGATCGCTGCAATATAAGAACGAAAATGGCGTTGAGGTTGAGTGGACCCATCAGCCAATCAGAGGTTATTAACCCAGGTGTGGATTGACAAGGCTAAACGCGCACGCACGCACACAAACACACAGCAGGTGCAACTGTTCTCCGATTGGGTCGCGGGGAGCTGAAGGGGGCGGTGCAATAGCCAACAGGACGTGGATGAATGCGGTCCATTATCAGAGACTTCATTTCATCCCCTGGTTCTTTGTCTCTTTCACACCCACTCTCATCTCGCTTTGTGAAGTCCCATCGCATAAAAAACACAAAAAACACACACACACACACACACACACACACACACACACACACACACACACACACACACACACACACAACACACACCACACACACACACACACCCGGCGTTACGTCACGTTGTTGCCTTGGCGACACAATCACATGACAATCCAATGGATGCTGCTTCCTCCATCTCTCTGTCTCTCTCAGCTGGTTGTCTGAAGGAGTTGAGCGTGTGGGGCGAGACTCGGTGTCTATGGTGTCTTTGTGTACAGTATGGCGGGTGATGATTAATTGTAATGAACTTGCTGGCTCAATCGTCACCAAAGCCTGGACCAGGGCTGGGTGTTGTGTTGTTGAAATGTTCTGTATCACGAGCAATACCTCTACTTGGCTAGGGCTACCACCTCTGAGTAACGAATCACGATTTTCTGTACCTTACTAATACTATACTATATTTTTTACTATTACTATGAAAAATCTATACGTAAAAGATATAAAGAATGGCCAATCTGCAGTTCGATTAGGTTTCGTGTTCCATGAGCTTTGGTTTTTATCTTGAAAGTTTTGTACCAAGCCCTGCCGCGTACCTGCCACGAACGTGTTCAGACATTTCTTATTTTCTCTTTCTCTCTTCACTTTTTTCTTATTTGACAACAAATATATATTTTTGTCCCTCACATGATTTCCTGGGACTATACCCGGGACCCTGACATTTTCAGAGTTGATGTTCAAAATCCATCCACAGGTTAGCCACAACCTAGCGTTAGCCTGGTAGCTCGTTCACACACAGATATACACACCCACACAGACGCAGACGCAGACACAGACAAAAACACAACGCACACAGAGTTTGCTTTGTTTCCCGAGTGACCGTCAAACAATTCCAAACAACCGTTGTCATGGAGACCTGCTTCCCCTGTAGCGTTGTTGTTGTTTTTTTCTTTCGTTGATTTGTCCCAAGAGGAGAAGTATCAACATAACGTTTCAACATTCCATATCAACATTCCATATCAACATTCCGTATCGAAATTCCATATCAACAAGACAATCAGACTCAGGGAAGATGCAGCCCTGGCTAAAAGGGGACTTCTTTACCGAACTAAGTGAATGTGGGTCGCTGCTGATTTTCAAATCAAAACAAATAAAGCATATTGTAGCCTCATAGCATTATTGGCTAAGTCATATTTTGCCCAAATTGTGATATCTAACCTAAAACTACTCTCCTAATGCTGCCTCATTGGCTGTATCTTAAGCCAATCAAAGTGCTTTCCTTTCTTATTCCATAATCAATTATGCTAGGAGGTGACATGCATTTGCATTTGCCAACACAATGATGAATGTCGATTAAAATCAATAGCAGGTCTTCCTCAAATAGGTTATTTATTACACGTTTTGTGCTTTTAAAAGTTACCAATCCCTAGTTCATGACTTGAATCAAAGAAAGGGTGGGGGAGGGGTGGGTTCGAATATGTTTGCAGAGTCAGCAAAAAGGGAGCTGATTTACAAAGTTTTAAAAAGCTTTGACGTCCCCTATCCATCAATGAGTCGACCCACACTCCCCAGGTCAACTCATCTCAGCAGAGCAGACCCATTCTGAGAGAGGGTCGCTGTTGGTGGGTCCTAAGAGGACAGAGAGGTATGCGGTGAACGCTGCGAGACGTATCAAACACACTGCGTGCCCAAGAAACACTCTGCGAATTCCAAATGCACAAGTGAACAGAGTGTGGACACCCTTAACCTTATTTCCCCCGTAAGTAAACTATAAAGAGCTAAATTCCCTTGTGGCAGGCTTATCAGCGTTGTGAAATTATTTGATGTTCTTGCCAAGCAAACTGGAATGCCGTTTCAAGCTGCCGATTGAATCCACAAATTGACGCTAGGCATACAATGTAATCTGTAATAAAACAACTCAAACAGGCATTATCTTTCCTTTTCCACCTGTGTAGGCGAAGCCAGGCAATTAACATTCTATACTGCGGTATATAATGATGGCAGGGCTGTTTCATGGTCAACATCCATGGACGCTCAAAGCGATTCTGTTGTAAAAGGGCTGCATTTATATAGCACTTTTATCCAAAGTCCTTTACAATAGTGCCTTGCTCAAGGCACCGCGACACTCCATGGCAACCGTGGCGGTTAGCAGCCAACCCGCTTTACCTCCTGAGCTCCTGCCCCTTGTTTCGGCGTTTGCCTTTGTGTTGTGTTTTCCCCTAATGAGCTTGTGTTTTGGGAGTTCTCAAAGCGTTTTGGATATGGCAGTAGGTTCGACACGCCATTGCATTGAGCTCTCTTGGGAGGATACGACCGCGCCAGGGTGAACTGAACCCTTGTCGCATCCAAGAAGTGATGCAGACGAATATAGCCTAGCCTGTGTGTGAGATTTGCATATGAACTTCTCCGTTTGCACATGCAATCGCGTGTGTCGTCGCGAGTTCTCCATTTCTGAATTGACCTCGGTTAACTCTGTCTAACGGATCCAAAATGGCTACCGCTCGGTCGATGGGTCTTGTCTGACCATCCGTCCTCCTCCCTCGTCTTTCCCCTCTCCTTTCCTTCATGACCGTCTTTCCTTTCCTTCCTTCGAACACCCACTCCCTTCCTCCTTCTCCATCTGCTTTATTCCTCTCTTTTCTGTTGTTGTACTCTTCCCTTTCCGCTTGAGTCTGGCTACTCCTCAATACAAACAGCACACCCCTCTCTCTCTCTCTGTCAGTCCCTTCTTCTTCTCCTGTTTGTGTGTGATCACATGACACACCTCTTGACCTCCTCTTCCTGGAGCGTCTGGCCAGACAACAGGCCCAACAGGAAAGGCCCCTGGGCATTTGTATTTCATGTTGTTCAAGCTTTTTGAAACGGTCACCCTGGGAATTGTAGTTTCGTAGTCTTGTATTCACTAACTGGAAGTACTGGCTAGTCAATGCCAACACCTGCCAGGAAAGGCTCACGTACCTTTTTAAGCTTTCTTTATGAACACCCTGGGAGTTGTCTTTTATTCTTGGAGTCACTTCCTGGACTGGTTTGTGCAGGCGGTGGAACAAAGTGATTCTGTTCGTCTTTTTGGTCGCTTTACAAATGTGAACAGAACTCTGTGCTTTATGTATTTTGGGTTAAACCAAAGAACAAATGCATCTCTTAACTAAAGCAGGGTTCAGTTTGGGGCACAGCCTGAGCTCAACTTGATTCTAAAAGCCTAAGGCCTTTGACTTATCTCTATCTCTCTATTTATAATCTATATCTCTCACCCTCACCCCCACTCCCCCCCAGGGTCAGAAGCATGGGCTTCAACATTGACTCGGACACCAGGAATTGATTTCCTACCTTAGGGTTAAACACAGTTTTCTCTCTCCCCCCCGCCGGACTGTGAACATAGGGTGGTGGGTTGGGACTCTGTCTTAGTGGCCCTGACTTAGGATCCCAAGGCTTGCGGTAAAGTGGGGAGTCACCTTGGACGGCATGACATCCATAGACCTGGATGTAGCATTTAGCTAGGCATGGCTAACGACACGAAATGCATACATTGTTAGCATGTAGCATTAGCAATGTACTGTAACTTCATTGTGCTGCTGGAGCTTTGTCCCCTTACCTTGCCAACCGAACACACACACACACACACACACACACACACACACACACACACACACACACACACACACACACACACACACACACACACACACACACACACACACACACACACACACACACACACACACACACACAGGCCTGGTAGACAAAGCGACCTCCGGCAAAGCATTCCATTGTGACATCCAAAACGCTGCCACTGGATATTCCCAGGCAGGATGTCTGCGTGTGTGAGAGTCTGTCTGTTGGCGTGTGTGTGAGGCTCCGTGTGTGTTTGTCGTCGTGGCTGCGAGAGTTCATATTTGTGTTTACTTTCATGTGACATAAATATATGGATGATATTTATGGACTTGGAAAAACTCACAAAAACTACAGGAGAGAGAGGAGAGAGAGAGAGAGAGAGAGAGAGAGAGAGAGAGAGAGAGAGAGAGGAGAGAGAGAGAGAGAGAGAGGAGAGAGAGGAGAGAGAGAGAGAAGAGAGAGAGAGAGAGAGAGAGAGAGAGAGAGAGAGAGAGAGAGAGAGAGAGAGAGAGAGAGAGAGAGAGAGAGAGAGAGAGAGAGAGAACTTCCCCATAATCACTTACATTCCTTGCTGTGCCCTGCATTTTCTCCTTGGTGTGCATGGCCAGTCCTGTGTGTGTGTGTGTGTGACCTTGTGTGTTTGCGTGTGCGTGCATGTGTAGCGGATACATTGTATGCATGTTGCAGGAAATCATTCCAAACGTGATCATGTGATTTTGAGTCCATATCGTTTTTCTTTGTCATTTATTATTGTCTTCTCTGTTGTCATCTTTCTTCTTCTTCTTGCGCTCTCCCTTTCTCTGTGAGCTGTTGTTTATTCATCCTACAGACCTAGTGCTCTGAGGCTGAATCCTATAGCTACCCTGCGGTCTCCTTTCAGTGAATCCCATTTAGAATCGTCGGTTCTGCAACGCAAATCTATCGTAGCCACTCCAATATGTGATTGCATGCTTGAGACTGTGGTCAGCCTCACCTTGGTAGAAAACATTTGCAAAATGAGGAAACATTAAGTCATTTTGGATCAGGCAATCCAAAAACTTACTTAGATTGTTGTTATCTATTGTTCTCTTAATTTCTAATATGGAAGTAGACCTTTTCCACCTCTTCTTATGGTGCCAAATGTTATTTTCTCTTAGTTTGTGGCTTCTGTTTACCTTCTAAATGCATCTTTAATGACCCTGCTTTTACCATTTTTCTAATTCTACGTCGTCCGCATACTCCATACCGCTTCATTGAAGCCTTCCAACCCATTGGATTACAATGTGGATCATCATCATCATCATCATCATCATCATCATCATCATCATCGTCATCGTCCTCAGCGTCTCCATGATCTGATTTCAGCAGGTTGCGTGTTTAACCGAAGGAGTCATGTAAGGGAGGCGTGAGACTCGAGGGGGAAGTTCACGCGGCAGACGCCATTGGTGATGGGGAGGACGGAGGGAGGGAGAGAGAGAGAGAGGGGAGAGAGAGAGAGAGAGAGAGAGAGAGAGAGGAGGAGAGAGAGAGAGAGAGAGAGGAGAGAGAGAGAGAGAGAGAGAGGAGAGAGAGAGAGAGAGAGAGAGAGCCAGGAGATGCAGGAAGAGAGAGGAGAGAGAGAGAGGAGAGAGAGAGAGAGAGAGAGAGAGAGAGAGAGAGAGAGATCGTTCCAGATTTGCTTTTCTTGAAATAATATTATTTCAAGAAAAGCAGAAGAGGAACTGAGAGTAAAGAGCGAGGAAAGGGAGAAGATGAGCCGAGTGTTGTTTGTGTGTGTGTGTGCTGCATGTGTCTGGCTCTATGTGCGTTGCATACTATTATGTCGAGACGTCAAGTAGATCTGTGTGACCATGTCTCTTTCTTTCGCCCCCGCCATCCGTACAGATCCGTACAAAAGAACCGTCTTCACATCCATGTGGTTTCTTGCTTCCTCCCTTTATTCCTCCACCTCTCCTTCCTCACCTTCATCCTCCATCGTCTTCCTTCCTTTCTTCCATCCATCCTGTTCCTGCTATTCTCACTTGCACCTCCGTTCTTCCCTTTCCTCCATTCCCACTTCCCCGTCTCTCTCCCCCCTCCCTCCCTCCCTCCTCCCTCCCTCCCTCCCTCCCTCCCTCCCTCCTCCTCTTCTCTCTCCATACCTCCCTCCCTCACCCTTAACTCTCTTGTCCCCCACTCCTCTTCCTCTTTCTCCCTCCTCCCCTCATCCATAACTCCCTTCCTCCCTCCCTCTCCTCCCTCCCTCCCTCCTCCCTCCCTCCCTCCCTCCCTCCTCCCTCCCTCCCTCCCTCCCTCCCTCCCGAACATCTCTCCAATTCTCCCTCCCCCCCGTCTGTTTCCCGTCCCCCCTTCTTTACAAATACGCGTCCATGCTACTGTATTCCCTGTACATGAAGGCACTCCTAACCATCCCTTGAAGGAGGGACCCCCCATTCTGTGTTCCTCAAGGTGTACAATGGGATTAAGGGACTTTTCCCTTCCTCTTGGAAGGGTTTCATAATGGATGGCCCTGTGAAGCCCTTTGAGGCTGTAAATGTGATTTGGGGCTATCCCGGTAATTCCTATCCCCGGGCTCAGGGTCCCCGTCCGGGGTCCCCATGGGACCCCTGGCATGCAGGGTCGCAGGAGACCCACGGGCTAATATTTGATGATCCATTTAAACACACTATGTTTTGCTTAAAGGGATCATGGATTACCGGGAGAAGTTGTCTATTGTTGGGTAAAAGTAATTTGTTTTGATGCAGGCGCACAAAAGTTAAAGTTGGGGTGGACTCGAAGCGGGGGCCTGAACCCCTCCTTACTAGGGATGCTTGATTATGGAAAACAAATCCTAATCACGATTTACTTTGATCAATATTGAAATCATGTTTATTCAAACGTCTGAAAACATGATGCATTTATTCAGCATTTCTCTCCAAAAAAAAAACACGCAACTGAGAGCTTTGAAATTTCACCTTAAAAAAATACACACAATTTTCAAATAGAAAAGAATGTACGAATATGTATCCAGCCGTTTACGCAATTTCTATCAAACACTGAATGAAAAAATATACATATACTTACTAAACTTAGAAATCGATATAACGATAACATTTTTTATAAATTGCACAGCCCGACCCCCTACCTCCATCCTCCCTCCCCACCTCTCTGACATGCCTCCCCCCCTCTCCCCCCTTCTCCCCCTCAGTCCTGCTGGCCCAGCCCATCGAGGACGAGTGCATGGAGGGGCTGACCCTGAAGATCACGGACTTCGGCCTGGCCAGGGAGTGGCACAAGACCACCAAGATGAGCACCGCTGGCACCTACGCCTGGATGGCCCCTGAGGTCATCAAGGCCTCCACCTTCTCCAAGGGCAGCGACGTCTGGAGGTACGCATGGGCCCCCCCCCCCCCCCCCCCTCGGGTGGGGCGCCGCAGGTGGAGCACGCGCTGGGCATCCGAGCGCGTGGGGCGCAGAATGACTCCCCAAAGATAATTATTAATGATGAAACTATTGGTTAGGGGTTTTTTTTGGTCATTCGAAACAATGTGAGTGGTCTTCCTCTCTTAGATCGCCGACTGCGGCCACTTTTGATTGGTCCGGGGTCGGCCCCTGGGTGGGGGACCCCCTGTTGTGCAGCAGGGGGTTGATGTTGCGGTTCACACTCGGGACACCATCAAAAGAAACAGACGAGTTAATGAAGAGAGGGGGAGACGGACTGATGGGGGAGGAGGGGGGAGGAGGGGGGGTGGACACGTGACGGCTGCTTCAAAGGACTGCTGTGTGCGCTGTAGAGGGAGACGTGTGGCTGGGCACACTGTCCTATTGTGTCTACTACTGGCACGGACGGACGGACGGACGGACGGACGGACGGACGGACGGACGGACGGACGGACGGACGGACGGACGGACGGACGGACGGACGGACGGACGGGCTGGCTGAAGGGCAGACGGAATGACAGACCTCCTTCAGTGTGTTGTTTGATTGTGTGCACCTTTTGTGTAGATGCCATGACGATGTGTTTGCGTCCACGTCTACAATACGTGGTCAATTGTGTGACGTCGCGCACACACACTCACTCAGGCTCTTTCGTCTCTCCGTCCACCTGTACGCCTCAAGACGGCCACACTCGGCCCCACACACACACACACACACACACACACACACACACACACACACACACACACACACACACACACACACACACACACACACACACACACACACACACACACACACACACACACACACACCTTAGTTTGATTAAGGCTGAACCATCAGATTGAATTCACACTCAATCAGGTATGAAGTAAGCTAGTAATTATGGTAAGGTATTAGACATTCAGATTACCGCGTTTGCGTGACCAATAAGCCCGTCGAGGATGCATCCAAACGTTTTGTTTATCTCTTGTTTATGCATGTAAAACTCTTGTTTATGCATATAAACAATCAGCTCTTTTACCATATGCTTTTGTATCAGTCATTGATACATTAGTGTGCATGTTCACGTATCGAGTCAGCCAATCAAACGGACCAATCGGCCCACCAAGCGGTCAGCCAATCGGAGGCAGCCACGGCCACTACAGGCTCCGTGCCGTCTGTGTGTGTGTGAGGTCTTTCTACGGTGGAGCAGGAGAGCCAGCAAGGAGCCTTGGCTCTGTGCTGTAATAAAGGACTGTTTTAGCCCCGGAGAGACGGAGAGAAAGGCGCCACTTAGCAGGCGTGCGGCTGCCTTCCTCCAGGGTGGGGCTAGGGCCCGTCGTTACTACACTACACTCTACTAGAGCCTGGGAGGGGCCGGGGGGGCTGGCTGGCCACACACACACGCACACACATGCATACATGCACACATGCACATATATGCACACATGCGCAAATACATACAAACCACAAATTCGAAATGTATACGGATTTAAGATTTGTTCAGCCACTCTGGGACAAGAGGAATCACGTGTGTGTGTGTGTGTGTGTGTGTGTGTGTGTGTGTGTGTGTGTGTGTGTGTGTGTGTGTGTGTGTGTGTGTGTGTGTGTGTGTGTGTGTGTGTGTGTGTGTGTGTGTGTGTGTGTGTGTGTGTCCGTCCGTGTCCGCCCTTGTATTCTGGAGCTGAACAGTTGTTATTCCCTGTATGTTGAAATCAAATGAAACAAAGGCATTTTCTCAATCAAAGTGTGTGTGTGTGTGTGTGTGTGTGTGTGTGTGTGTGTGTGTGTGTGTGTGTGTGTGTGTGTGTGTGTGTGTGTGTGTGTGTGTGTGTGTGTGTGTGTGTGTGTGTGTGTGTGTGTTCTTGACTGCATAGACAGGTTTCTGGGCCACAACCAGGGGGCATAAACAATAGTAAACAAACAGACAGACGAACAACCTTCAAGATGGCTAGGATTTGTTGTGCCGTTAACTCTGCTAATCCCAACAGCCAGGGATATAACTTTTTTTACACACCATGGGGTTGATTCCCTACAAGAAATTATTTATTTAAAAGGGTGGATTTGAGTTGGAATATTATTATTTTTATGCACATAGATTTACTTTGATCACTTTCTTATTAGTTAGATTTGTTTTGTTTATTAACAAACAGCATAAATAAGTAACTCAATTAACAAAAGCAAGGCTTTTTACCCTTCTCAAAATGACAAGAATGCCAATTCTGTCATTTATTTTGCAGTCAAATTATAATCTTTGTGTCAGCGATGTTATAATGACACTACAAACAAACATCATTTATATTACATTGATATGAAAGGAAAACCAAACCAAAACACATTCGCCTCTGGAAATAGCAATTCATCCTTGCATCATCGGGCTAAATCAGACAAAAAGCAGTACAATGCTGTTTATATTTGTATATATTTATAACACTGCTGTAGTCACTAATTTCACCACAATAGTTTCTGCAACAGCACGGTTATTTCCCCCTGGCTGCGCGCACGGCCAACCATGTCTGTAATAGGTAATATTGCCATCGTCAGATGGTATATATTTAGACAATTTGTCATGAAAACATCATGACCAGAATGAAATCTGTCCCCAGTTGAGACATCTAGCGCTCTATCATGTGGTAGAAGAAGTGGCCCAACATACCACAGAGGTATTGACCTGAAGTTAATCATTAAATAGCTCTTAAAAATACCAAGGGTTTCGTCCCGACTGCAATTCTCCACCAAACTCTAATAGATCTGTTTAACATCAGAAAGTCCGTTCAAAAGTCCAATCTCTCCCTCTCTCCCTCTCCCTCTTTACCCACCACCCTGTCCCACTCTCCCTCCATTTATCTTTTTTTGCTGTTCTTCGTCTCCCTCGTTCTTCGTCTCCCTCGTTCTTCGTCTCCCTCGTTCTTCGTCTCCCTCGTTCTTTGTCTCCCTCGTTCTTCGTCTCCCTCGTTCTTCGTCTCCCTCGTTCCTCGTCTCCCTCGTTCCTCGTCTCCCTCGTTCTTCGTCTCCCTCGTTCTTCGTCTCCCTCGTTCTTCGTCTCCCTCGTTCTTCGTCTCCCTCGTTCTTCCTCTCTCTCGTTCCCTGCTTTCCCTCCAGTTTCAACACTCGGACCCTGTTGCAGCAGTGCATCGGTTAAACCCTGTTATAAACTACACTGTGATAATAATAATAATCACCGTACCCTTTATTATAGAGCTCTCTTCAAGATCTGCACACTATGAACACACACAGTGTGTGTGTGTGTGTGTGTGTGTGTGTGTGTGTGTGTGTGTGTGTGTGTGTGTGTGTGTGTGTGTGTGTGTGTGTGTGTGTGTGTGTGTGTGTGTGTGTGTGTGTGTGTGTGGCGCGCGTGCGTGCGTGCGTGCGTGAAGATCTTTTTTTTCTGATGTCACAAGCCGATTGAACATTATTATGGTTGTAGTATACAGACAGCGGATGACATTCGTTTGGTGCTTTGTAATATTTGGAGCGGATCCCGTTAGCTCTGAGGATGGAGCTCTGTACTGGAACACACCGTTTAGCTTTGTTGTCTGCATCACATAACTAGTAACAAACGGGTATTAGTAGAAAAACACACGGGTATCTCACCCACACAAATACAGACAAGTAAGGTCATAAAAGATGGCAAAAAAAAAAAAACGAATAACAAATTGAATCATAATAATCACTAAGGACACGGAGAAGGAATAGTATTCAGAGTCACATCACAAGATATATGAAGGATAGGGTTAGGGTTAGTTCCCCTGCGCCAAACGGCTGGAACCAGCTAATCACCCACACCTGGTTGCATGACAGGAGCCAGAATGAAGGACAAAAACTAACTGGATCCACCACTCCATCCGCTACCTGCTGTGAACTGTGCTGACTGTGGCTCCAGAGAACCGCCTCTCACCACCCTCTGACCCCCCTCTCACCACCCTCTAACCCCCCTCTCAACCACCCTCTGACCCCCCTCTCAACCACCCTCTGACCCCCCTCTCAACCACCCTCTGACCCCCCTCTCACCACCCTCTGACCCCCCTCTCACCATCCTCTGACCCCCCTCTCAACCACCCTCTGACCCCCCTCTCAACCACCCTCTGACCCCCCTCTCACCACCCTCTGACCCCTCTACCCCTCTCACCACCCTCTGACCACCTCTGACCCCCTCTCAACCACCCTCTGACCACCCCTCCTCTGACCCCCCTCTCAACCACCACCCTCTTACCCCCCTCTCAACCACCCTCTGACCCCCCTCTGACCACCCTCTAACGCCCCTCTCAACCACCCTCTGACCCCCCTCTCAACCACCCTCTGACCCCCCTCTCAACCACCCTCTGACCCCCCTCTCAACCACCCTCTTGACCCCCCTCTCAACCACCCTCTGACCCCCCTCTCAACCACCCTCTGACCCCCCTCTCAACCACCTTCTGACCCCCCTCTCAACCACCCTCTGACCCCCCTCTCAACCACCCTCTGACCCTCCTCTCAACCACCCTCTGACCCCCCTCTGACCACCCTCTGACCCCTCTCTCGCCCCCCTCTCCCTCCCCAGCTACGGCGTCCTGCTGTGGGAGCTGCTGACGGGTGAGGTGCCCTACCGGGGGATCGACGGGCTTGCGGTGGCCTACGGCGTGGCGGTCAACAAGCTGACCCTACCCATCCCCTCCACGTGCCCCGAGCCCTTCGCCCAGCTCATGTCAGGTACGACCACGGTCACCGGGGGGGGGGGGGGGGGGGGGGTAGAGAGGGAGGGTTTCTCTCAGGGAGATTGGGCGAGAAGGAGGGAGGGAGGGAGGGAGGGAGGGAGGGAAGGGTTAGAAATAGTTGTAGGATGAAATTGAGTTGTAGGATGGTGTAATGATAGCTACATATTAATTTGATACAAGGGTGGTGTAAGTAGAATAATTTACATTCACATTTTTGTTGGAATATGGTATAGAATCCCTGATTTGCAGCCCTGAATGTGTCCTGTACATTTGCGTAACAATTGTGTTGCAAGCACATTCTGCCAAAAAAGACGGGACTGTTTTAAGGATTCACATCCACCTCCGTTCACTCCTTCCTGTTTTCCATATTTAAATGGCGTGACGTGACTTGATGTCAGCAGCTAGCCCAAATGAAGACGCTGAGAAAGTTGCTTTCAACCTTTTTAGCATTTAGCTGCACCGTCTTCCCTAATTGGTCTCACACACTATCGGCATAGATCTGGGACACAATAATCGACCGCGCAATACGTCTTGGCAACCGTGACATGCGTACGGCGAGGAGCAGAGTCGTGAGCGAGAGAGTTTGAAGTCTGAAGCCGTTGGAATGTTTTTTTACATGCGTCATACGGCCAAATTGTGCTGTGTGGCGACGGGTGCGAAAGGAAGGGAAATGTGTTTCCTCTGTTGATTAATGTCAGCACTGCAGGAGGAAGTGATATCAAGGCTGAAACAGTGGGACTTGTGCAACGGGTACTTTTATAGAGCTAGTTTACCAATGATTCATGACTCATATGCCTATATGCATGTTGTTGTGTGTGTGTTTGCATATGACAATCTGCGTACGTGTGTGTGTGTGTGTGTGTGTGTGTGTGTGTATGTGTACATATGACTGTCGGCGTATTTTTGTGTGTGTGCGCAAACAACTGTCTGCGTACTTGTGTATGTGTGCGTATTAGTGTCTTCCTACTTGTGTGTGTGTGTGTGTGTGTGTGTGTGTATACTTATTAGGGCGCACTCACACTAGGCAATCTGTATCGTGCCCAAGTCCGTTTCACACCTAACCGTGCTCAAGTACGATTACCCCCCCCCCCCCCCCCCCCCTGCTGTGCGCTGGCCTGTGCTAACACTGCTGTGCGCTGGCCTGTGCTAACACTAGGCAATCTCAACCGGGCCTGAGCACGGTTGCCTCTTGTACACACGTCGTCATGTCGTAATACGTCACCACCAAGCGTCCGCTGCTTAGTAGAACAACACAGAGATCACGGTTGACACTTTTCTGACTTTGTTGCTTAGCCGTTCTACTCGGATACAGCCCTCTCTCACTGAGCGTTTTTACACTGCCAAACACTGCCGTTTTATGCACGCCTTTTTCACCTGTAAACAGTTAGTCGCGTTTGTAGCCTACACTTCGGCGTGAACTTATTCTTGCATGCGGGCGTCTTCATTCCTGAAAAAAATAAAAACATTCAGGAGTGACGGACGGGGTATTTTTTTTATCAAAAACTCAACTTCACTATCGCACCAACGTGAACCGCTAGCCGTCCAAGTTTGTTGTTTAATGGAAAAGAAGGGTCGCAAGGACTATACCAGCTCAGGTTGCGTGGCCGTGTGTGTGCGCGTGTCGGCTCATTAGCATCTGTACCGTGGCCTGAGCACGCCTCTCCCAAGGGCGCGCTCAGGCCACGGAATGGAAGTGGACTTGAGTACGGTCGGCGTGCTCACACTCGCCAAACGATCTAGACCTGAGCACGGTACAGGTGTGAAACAGACTTGGGCACGGCACAGATGGCCTAACGTGAGTGCACCCTTAGTGTCTGCGGACTTTGTGCGCGTGTGTGTGTGTGCATATTAGTATCTGCATACATGTCTATATGGTCGTGTGTGTGTGTGTGTGTTCGTGTAATCATGGGTGTGTGTGTGTGTGTGTGTGTGTGTGTGTGTGTGTGTGTGTGTGTGTGTGTGTGTGTGTGTGTGTGTGTGTGTGTGTGTGTGTGTGTGTGTGTGTGTGTGTGTGTGCGCAGAGTGCTGGGACCAGGACCCCCACCGCAGGCCCAGCTTCGGCTCCATCCTGGCCCAGCTGCTGGCGCTGGAGCGCCAGGTACAGGAGGAGATGCCCCAGGACTCCTTCCACTCGCTGCAGGACAACTGGAAGCTGGAGATCCAGGACATGTTCGACGAGCTGCGGGCCAAGGAGAAGGTGGGAGACGGGGGGGCCGGAGGGTGGGGGGGGGGTTTGTTTGTGTTTCGTTTCATTGTTCTGGTCCTTTTTTTATTTGTTTTTATTTTTTTGGCCCGTCCATCCCTTCGTACATTCATCCATCCATCTTATATCCATCCATCCATCTTCCCTCCATTAATTCATCCATCCATCTATTCCTCCATTCATCCATCCACCCATCCTCCACCCATTTACCCATCTGTCCACCCATATTTTCAGTCATCTATTCAATCATTCATTTATTGATCCATCCATCCATCCATCATATTGGTGCTAATATCATACAATCATGTCACTGTCACTATCTCTCTCTAACACACACACACACACACACACACACACACACACACACACACACACACACACACACACACACACACACACACACACACACACACACACACACACACACACACACACACACACCTGGTTCACACCGCCCGTGTGCCCCCCCCTGCCCCCCTGCAGGAGCTGCGGTGCCGCGAGGAGGAGCTGAAGCGCGCGGCGCTGGAGCAGAAGTCCCACGAGGAGTTCCTGCGGCAGCGGGAGCAGCAGCTGGCCCAGTGGGAGCAGGACGTGTTCGAGCGGGAGCTCAGCCTGCTCATCCTGCACATGAACCAGGAGCAGGAGAAGCCCAACGTCAAGAAGAGGAAAGGCACCTTCAAGAAGCACAAGCTCAAGTCCAAGAACGGGGAGAAGATCAGCATGCCCCAAGGTGGGTGGGTGGGTGGATGGGTGGGGGGGTGTGTGTGTGTGTGTGTGTGTGTGTGTGTGTGGTGTTGTGTGTGTGTGTGTGTGTGTGTGTGTGTGTGTGTGTGTGTGTGTGTGTGTGTGTTGTGTGCTACATGCTTGTGTGTGTCATGTGTGCACACTTCTTGCTTGTGTATGTGTGTGTGTGCGCATATCTTGCTTGTGTGTGTGTGTGTGTGTTTGTGTGTGTGTGTGCGAGCATGTGTAAATTATGCTTTTATCTACGCATATATAAATGTATGTATGCATGATTGAATCCTATGAGGGGCCGTATAGGCCATAATTCAAACTTACCTCTCACACACACTACTGAAAATTAAACCTCTCACACTCACTACTGAAAACCTCTCACACACACTACTGAAAACCTCTCACACTCACTACTGAAAACCTCTCACACACACTACTGAACACCTCTCACACTCACTACAGAAAACCTCTCACACACACTACTGAAAACCTCTCACACACACTACTGAAAATTAAACCTCTCACACTCACTACTGAAAACCTCTCATACTCACTACTGAAAACCTCTCACACACACTACTGAAAATTAAACCTCTCACACTCACTACTGAAAACCTCTCACACACACTACTGAAAACCTCTCACACACACTACTGAAAATTAAACCTCTCACACTCACTACTGAAAACCTCTCACACACACTACTGAAATCTCTCACACACACACTACTGAAATCTCTCACCTCTCACATACCAACCCAGTCGCCAAGAAAAAACGTTGACGGTGAACGTTTCCATGAACGCTGGATACGTCGCATTTCAACGTAAAATAGCGTGTTATACCTACAGTATCCACGCGTGCCGCTGTGGAGGCGATATTTTTCTGTGAAAATGGCGGACATACGTTTTATTCTGGGTGGAAAATATGATATTTAGCATAGTTACACCATTAAAAGTGTTTATGCAAACATTTTTAGCGAGAAATGTGCATTTTACTTTCATAATCGTCGTTCGGCGAATGTGAAGGATGTTTGGTTTGATAGTTATGACGAAGAATATTTCATTCGACTCCACATAATTATGCTAACATGGTTGATATGATGGTTGCTATGGACGCTGAAACCAGCAGCTCACATGCCGTTTAAATCATGGGTATAAAACCATTGTCATTGCTGGTTATGTAAGGGATAATGTATAGAACGCCGGCCGGCTCACGGAAATAGGTGACACTGTCACGTTATTTAATCTATTGAAACGTGATCAGGTAGGCCTACACGTATTTTCTAAATGTTCGTGTCAAAAAGCACGATTTTCTAACTCATGCATAGGCCTATCAATTGGAAGTATTTGTCACTAAGCACGACTTCCATCTAAGGTTCTGTCCGGGAGCGTTCTCCCTAATGTCCCTTAAGGAGCTCAATACAGAACATTTATTGTTAAAAATTGTCTGTGATAACTAAGAATATGACCGCTTTTGGCCACCCGTTTCTACTTAAAATTGTCTGTGATAATCTGACAGCTTTTGGCCACCCGTTTCTACTTTCACCTTTGATTCTGAAGAAATTGTGACAATTCACGGATATATTAATGCAGGTGCGCTGCTCTGTAGGCAAACCGCTTTCGAAAAAAGGGTAGATGCTTCATCTGTTCTTTTTAGAATTGTCTGTCTTGATGTTTTATCTAGCCATCGATTGTCTTGTTTTTGAATGTGTGAATGAAAGTCCGCGTCGATGCCTCGCAAGTCCAGTGTCGCGAGCGGACGTTGCCATGACATAAATCATACCGTAGGCTATGGGTTATTATCATTAATATTGATGTGTAGGGGTTGATTATAACTCGTGAATAATATTGTTTATTATACCACGGTCTCGTAACGTTTTATTGAACATATCGCAAATACGAATTCGTTCTCAGCCTATTTTTTACCATTTATTTACAGTGTTACTATGGCAGAATAAAGGATAAATGTGTGGCGGAGGGATGACGTATGTTGGCCAACCCGGAAGTGAGCGTCGCCCTGGGTTCCCTTGACAACAAGCCAACGGGTTTTTCCATTAGATTTTGGATTGTTGCAGAAAACTTTGCATTTTTGAAGCACCTTCTCAAAAACTGAAAATAAATAAATAAATATAAATAACCGTGCTCCAAAGAACTAAATGTAAACCATTGCATCCTGAATGGGAGTGTTTCTCCGATTTTTCCCCGACGCTTTTTCCCCGACGTCACTTGTCTGTCATGGTTGCTAAGTTGGTGGCTATCGACCGCCCCCTCTAATCCTAAAAACCACGCGGCAAAGGAGCTGCCGTCAATTGTATGAATGAATGCAACCCTGGTCCGAGTGCTTTCCGTTACAGTGAAATGCCTTCCGTTTCAGTGAAATGCCTTTCCGTTTCAGTGAAATGCCTTCCGTTTCAGTGAAATGCCTTCCGTTGCAGTGAAATGCCTTCCGTTTCAGTGAAATGCCTTCCGTTACAGTGAAATGCCTTCCGTTTCAGTGAAATGCTCTCACACACACTACTGAAATACACTTACACACACACTACTGAAATACACTTACACACACACTACTGAAATACACTTACACACACACTACTGAAATACACTTACACACACACTACTGAAATACACTTACACATACACTACTGAAATACACTTACACACACACTACTGAAATACACTTACACACACACTACTGAAATACACTTACACATACACTACTGAAATTTGGAGATGGGTCTGGCTGTATTTTATGTTTCAGTATATTATTTTATTAATGCCTTGATGATTTTTATTATTATTAATTATCATTCCTTATGATTTAGATGGGCTTATTTATTCTAGAAGACTGAATAAAAAAAAAAAAAAAAGAAATACAAATATTTTGTGTCAGTATATTATTTTATCAATGGTTTTGATGATTTATATTATAAATTATATTATTATTCCTTATGATTTAGAAGGGCTTAGGAGACTATATAAGGAAAACAGTTATAATATGTATATAATTATAATTAATATTTAATTTACAGTCCGTGAACACTTCTGAATTATCTGCATTTCTGCATAGATGGCTAGCGCAGAGGAAGGTTTTCAGGAGAGAGGTTTAATTTTCAGTAGTGTGTGTGAGAGGTTTTCAGTAGTGAGTGTGAGAGGTTTTCAGTAGTGAGTGTGAGAGGTTTTCAATAGTGTGTGTGAGAGGTTTTCAGTAGTGTGTGTGAGAGGTTTTCAGTAGTGAGTGTGAGAGGTCTAATTTTCAGTAGTGTGTGTGAGAGGTTTTCAGTAGTGAGTGTGAGAGGTTTAATTTTCAGTAGTGAGTGTGAGAGGTTTTCAGTAGTGTGTGTGAGAGGTTTTCAGTAGTGAGTGTGAGAGGTGTTCAGTAGTGTGTGTGAGAGGTTTTCAGTAGTGTGTGTGAGAGGTTTTCAGTAGTATGTGTGAGAGGTTTTCAGTAGTGTGTGTGAGAGGTTTTCAGTAGTGAGTGTGAGAGGTTTAATTTTCAGTAGTGTGTGTGAGAGGTTTTCAGTAGTGAGTATGAGAGGTTTTCAGTAGTGAGTGTGAGAGGTTTAATTTTCAGTAGTGTGTGTGAGAGGTTTTCAGTAGTGAGTATGAGAGAGGTTTTCAGTAGTGAGTGTGAGAGGTTTTAATTTTCAGTAGTGAGTGTGAGAGGTTTTCAGTAGTGTGTGTGAGAGGTTTTCAGTAGTGAGTGTGAGAGGTTTAATTTTCAGTAGTGTGTGTGAGAGGTAAGTTTGAATTATGGCCTATACGGCCCCTCATAGAATCCTCATGTGTGGGTATGGCGACAGCGGCACCGGCAGCTCATTGTAGCGCGCTGTAAAGCACGGGCCTCACTGCTGTCATGAAGTAATGAGTCACCAGAACAGAGCCGATATATAAATATAGAAATTACAGTCACAGTATTATTTTGTGTGTTGGGGGGGCGGGGGAGGAAGCTACTTGCGTGGGTGCGTTTCAACACTTTCAGAGAAGTGGGTTTCGTTATGGGTACTAACCGTCACTGTGAGTACTTCTGCTCATGTCATGCGTTTTTTCACATTACATTTAT